>JAHDVE020008418.1:0-27786 GCA_022606495.2 Halesus radiatus | reverse complement strand
CAAAATGCACGACATCTACGACTTGTTTAGTGTAACGTCTGGTGACTTTCCAATTATTAAAAAATATTACAATGAGTTTCAAAAGGTTCAATAAGTTATTCCTAAAAAAATCATATTAATCCTAGACTTGTTGAAAAAGTCAACAGATGTCCCATATAAATGAAAATCGGAAAGGTATATCCGAGACACTATATACTCGTAACAATAACAATAAATTTGGACAGAATCTTGTAGTCATAAAAGTTTAGCAGCAATTTTTTTTTTTATTGAAGATAATATAACAGTTCTTGGAAATCCAAGTACGTTTCCGATAAAAATGAAGGAACGAATTGGAGTAGCCGTAGCTCAGTAGATTAAGAATGTATAAATAGTATGTAAAAGTAGCACTGTAGGATTACCACTGAATGGAGTTATTTAATCATGTTTAAGTTTATTTATAGTAAAGCGCACTTGAAGTGAAATAACACAAAACTGCGCTATATAAATGCTTTGTTATTATTATTATTATATTAGAGCGCAAGGTCCCGTATCCTGGGTTCAAGTCCCAGCTGCTTCCATTAACTTTTTCTTTTCCGTTTCATGTTTCATTTTGAGAGTGTTAATTTTGTTAATGTTATCTTCAATGATTAAAAATTATTAAGATTTCTACAATTTTTTAAAATTACTATAATTATTCTATTATTTCCTTGATATAATCTGGAAGCGGGAAATATTGAGACAATTAAGGATAAATAAATTGCAACAACGCGGGCCACTAGAGGTGCTGGTCTGGATATTTCCAATATTTTAACAAAGTTGTACGTATTAATATTTTATAGTAATTGATTAAGTATATTATATCAATATTTTGACAGAGGTGTGCGTATTAATACTTTACAGCAATTGATTAAGTGTATATCAATATTTTCACAAAGCTGTGCGTGTTAATATTTTATAGTAATTAATTAAGTATATTATATAAATATTTTGATAAAAGCTGTGCGTATTAATATTTTACCATAATTGATTAAGTATATTATATCAATAAGGATGATTAGGTACAGTGGTAATTATTAGACAGCGGACTATTATGAACTTTCAAATTGGCGAGATATGCATACAAATACGCGCTAATAGTGCCGAAATACGGTCTGATAGTGCGAAAATACATGCCTAAATTAAACGGTAATATGTCTTTCGGGACCCAGTGCTTTAGGATTTTTTTTGATTCCACGTAAAGGGGAATGACCAGTAAAATTCTGAAGAAAAAGAAACGGTAACTAAAAAAAATTCTTAATCATTGAAGAAAATAATATTAACATATCCTAAATGAAAGACGAAACTGAAAAAAAAGACAGAAAATAAAAAACATTTCATTCGCATCTGGGACTTGAACCCAGGTCCTTTGCCTATCCGGGGCAACGCTCAACCAACTCTCAACGCTCAACCAACCTAATGAGACAAGTTAAATTTATGTCATCTTCATCGATATCATATCTCAAATTCAAGATTTGTGAATATTATTTTCCATTTTTAATCTCATATTATTGGCAGCTGCCTTTGTGATTTTTACAAAGTTCTACCCGAACACTATTGCAAACTAAATGGCGTCTCGGATTAGAATCCGACTATCTATTGCCTTTTTATAAAAGTCTAAAGAAACCTCTAAAGAAGAAGAAGAAAGAAAGAAGAAGAAGAAAACTCTAAAGAAAACTCTTCACAAATCTTGAATTTGAGATATGATATCGAAGAAGATGACATAAATTGAACTGGTCTCATTAGCTAAGTTGGTTGAGCGTTGCCCCGGATAGGCAGACGACCTGGATTCGAGTCCAGATGCAAATATAATGTTTTTATTTTCTGTCCTTTTTTTCCGGTTTCCTCTTTCATGTAGGATATGTTAATATTATTTTCTTCAATGATTAAATATTACAATGAGGTTTTTA
The DNA here is from genome assembly GCA_022606495.2 of Halesus radiatus. NCBI lineage: Eukaryota > Metazoa > Arthropoda > Insecta > Trichoptera > Limnephilidae > Halesus > Halesus radiatus. Next base: position 25,861 of record JAHDVE020008418.1, on the reverse strand, counting down.
AATCTCAATAAAAATAATTAATAATTAAAAATTGAAAAGAATTCTTGCTGGGGAACAACGAAATTCAAACACTGCTATTTTTAAGGAAAACCTTTTTTTTATATTTCCAATAGTGACCAGTTCCGAAAAAGGGGCTGTTTCTGCAAAAAAAGTAAAAAATACCGACTATTTCAAATTTTATCAGCTCATATTTTGATGAATAAAATGGCACAAATATTTACTAACGACCAAAAAGGATTAAATATGCACTACCAACCAAAAAGGCTCGTAATCGCTAACATTTCAATGAAGCTTAAAAACGGTTAACCTAATACTCGCTTTCATTTTCCCCAATACAAAGGACAATAGTCAATTAATAGCCACAATTCCTAATGAACCCACTTTGTGTACAGTCTACACGACATCATTATATGCTCAATGTTTACTGAACAAGGGTTCAATCCCGATAGGAATTAAAGTTAGTCCGAATCAGTCGGTGGATGCGGTCAGACGTCCGTAATCCCATTTGATCCCAATGATTGAACAAATTAAATTCAGTCTCTAACCAATGATAGAAGAAATAAGTTGTCGCTAGGGAAACCGGAAGAAATGAGGAAGATTGTTAGTTAGACGTAGCAATAGACGCAATCTGCTTTGCGATAAGTTTGAAAATACTTAGTTATATAATTCGTATTTTTTATGAGGTTACTAGAGAAACTAAAGATCAACAAACGAACTAATTACCATAATTTAACGCTAATAAATAAAATAATATAACAGCCGTTCTCCCCAACTTTTCGAATGATCAATCTCAGCCACCGATCAGCCAAGTGTTTTGTTAAGTATTCGCTCTATTTGACTGTCTCCAAACATTTTTTTTATTTTTGAACTTCCTAAATTGTCTATGAAGGACTCGCCCACTTCTATGGAAAATATAATTGTACCCCCACACGTTCATAGTCAATAAAATGACATAAAAGTAAAAACTTTCAATGTTAAATTAACATAGACGAGTTAATTTTCTATTTATTATGAATACGTATTATTTGTCTTAAATATTGTAATACAATCACCAACATTTTATATTTAAAAACGTATATGTTAAAAATAAAGTGTTAGCTTGACTTTTACTAAAATGCCGCGAAAACGGAAGTAGACTTTTTGACGTTTGTCTTTCGTGCGTTCTTTCAATTTTCAATCAATAATTGTCAATAATATTTTCACCGTCACTGTCTTCATATTCGCTGTCCATACCCGCTATTGGTATTACATTAAAAATATCTTCATTTTCGCTCTCCATATTCAAAATTGTCAATACACAATAGATACAAAAAATAGTTCGCGAAACGAATGACGTTTGATCATAGATATCTACGACATTTGACGTTTACGCTGTCATTTGACACTCTGTTGACACTTTTTATAACTAGTCTTTTACCGAGGAGAACTTTAATCCACAGAAATCGATAACTTAACATGATCGCAAGTTTGACAGAGAATTTCATTGGGAAAGGCGAATTTGTGCATTTGAACAGTGCTCAGGCAAAATTTCGGCTCAGCAGTTGCTCAGTAAGGTTGGGAAGAACGGCCGTAAATCATAGTATTTTCATAAAAACAAAGCAATGTGTTTATTTTATGTAATTCACGGATCTACCACAGACATTTAAATTCATTATGAAACAATTAATAAAAATCTACCAACATCAAAACAGATTTCAAAAGTAAGTACCTCCGAGAATAGAGAATTTTAATTATCACAATTATTTCTGAGCAATTCAGTGTTCACCGAAAATATAATAAATCGTTTCAAACGGCATAAAGATTACAATTGTGCGGGGTAAATAAAATCATACAAGTAAGTCGTCCCAATGTGGACTAACCATAGTTTGAAAATGAGTTTGAAAGCCGAAACAGATGTAACAATAATAAACATCCAAATACTTGCAGAATTTAATAACAACATTATTAAATTTATTTTCTTCAATAAAAAAAAAATAAAAATCTGATGATTGCTAATAAATATACTATTGTTTTCTCAAACACAATTAATAAGTGTTTAAATATTATTTCCCTTACGGTGCTGTACACTCAGTATACAGTGTAACTATAAATTGTGAGTTTTTTGTCTAGTCTAGATACTTCATTCACTAGAGGATCGCACCCAGGGTATGAACTACCTAATAATACCTCGAATTTATAATCATACGTGGAGATTACTCTCAAATTATTGGTGGCATTATCATTATCTGTACTGCGACATTCTTGGACAACGATAAATTTAATTTTCAACAGTGGAGATTTTGAAACACATTATGTCCATTGTGCATGCTGCATCCTTACGTTTTATTGTATAAAGGCAGTCCATGTCTTCAATAAAAACTAACTCATCGGCGTGATTGGGTAAATTGATGAAAGGAAATCAGTCATGTATATCTGATCACAATCCCAATTCGTTTATATACCAATAAATCCCACAACCATAATACACAGCGAATGGAAGACAATATCGGCGTACTGCTGATAGATCTATTGTAACTTCTTCTTATAAACGACGCGTGTAATGGAAAAAAAAAGATTTCAATGAAGTTCTCAGCGGTAGTCATTTTCTATTACTAAAAAATGGGTTTTATCGTTAAAATTTTAGGTCAATACCGATTACAAATTTAAATAGTTCTCCTCGCCTATTTGTCGTGTCGTTTAAGGTGTGCGATCAGTTTTCCTGTCAAGTTGTGTTATTTAAATTTAATTTCAAAAAAATAAAAATCTGGTTATTTCGCTGCAGGGTTGTGCAGATAATATGGAATACCATACCATGTGTTGACAAGGTAACAGGACAATTCGGGAAAGTGATAAATCTGCGCACTTTTTTAAAAATCATCAAAAATGATAGAAAATTAAAAAGAAGGTAATATTCGATAAGGTTATAGGTTTTTTTTTTATTTCTTTTAAAGACTTTATATCACTTTTCAATTTATGTGCCAATTTTCCGGGCCGAATGGTCATGGAACCGTGCGTTGGCAAATCCACCTTCACAAGTCGTATCATGCATGCTCTCCTGTCGTTCTGACTATTGACAGAAACTAGCTAGTCTTTATAGATATCTGATTTACTTGAACGTTCAGTGTCAACTTAGGCTATTACCGACTGCGTTTTCTATCCATTTACGCTTATAGGTATATATTATTCTCCTGACGCTCCTTTGGTTAGTCACCCACTCTCGGTATTTATCCAACAAACGAAGTGTCCCTTTCGTAATCGTTTTCTAGGATCAGTTACGGTCTATTAATAGCTCTTGTTGCCCCATGGCATCTATACGATCCTCATTAGCATAATGATGGAAAACCCCCGATTCGAGAAAACACCACAGGTACTTTTCAGAAACTATTTCTCCTTATTCAGTTCCCTTTCTCGTCTGTGATGAAATATTATTTTCAGCAATATCCGGTGTAATGTAGGTTAAAAATTGGCGGTCATCGTTTTCTAATTGCAGGCATTACTAGCTTCGCGCTCTCCTTTTTATTTGACCGTAGCCATGTTTATATTTTGAAATTCTTTAATATTTCCTGATATTTTGATATTTTTTACAATATTATTTAAATTGATGTAATTGGAGTCTAGTATCTCTATAACAAAGGTGTTACGGAGTTTTCAGATATTTTTTTACTTGTGTACATTGATCACAACTTGTGTGCACCTATATTGTTCTATTATTTCCTTACATCTGTATGATGATTGTTATTTATTGTTGTATTATATAATATTTTTGAACTAAACTCCTGCTGACAAGCTACTTGCAGTGGCTTAGAGGGTACGAGTTTCCATTGTATGTAATTAATATTATGCGATAAAAAAATTAATTAAATTTTATAAAAGTAATTTTGTTTTTAATCTTTGTTTTTTTTTTAAGATAAGTTCTGAAAGCGTGTTTTTATTGTTTATTTTTTCTTGTTTACTTATTGTGTATGATTTGTTATTTTAAGTAAAATAATCCCTTAGAAACCTATTTAATCAAATTAGCAATCTCTTCTAAAGTTATGAAAAATAAAAATAATAAACTACACCAGAATTTTTCAAAGAATCTTACAAGGTCATCAAGTATGTTTTATCACTCCCAGATTCACTTGAGGTCTGAAAGGGTTAACAGTAACACTATAAAAATCCACTGTTTTTGTATTGGAATGTTCAGGTAGGATTAAAAAAAAATGTTATTAACCCTTACCACTCCTTTGTCGGGTGCCAGCCGACATCACTATTTGTACGCTAGAACTCAGTTGTCGGCTGGCAGCCGACAAGATAAGACGTGCCCGCGAGGTGTATTTTCAAACTTGACACGTGACGTTGTTTCTTGTTTTTCACATTTTTTTTTTCATATGAAGCAGTAACTTGGTGATGTGACATTATAATTTAAAAAATAAAACAATAACTTTGTTTACATCACTTTTATTGTTTTCATCACTTTTATTGTTTTATTTAAATTCACGTTTTAATAAGATTTTGACTCTTTTCCGTTTTTGTTTTACTATAAAATAAACTTTTTGTAACTGCCTATCAATAAAATAATAGTTTGACATTATTTAAATTAGATTTGGCTGACAACACATATTAAAAAAAATAATGGAGTGGTAAGGGTTAAGAATGATTATATATAAAAAAAAATTGCTCGAAAACAAAATGACTAGAGTTTTTTATACATTATCAAGTAGGCGCTGGATTTGAACAATGCCTTGTGATGAAACCGAATGTTTACGCATGGAAAATCAACCCTTAAGCACATCAGCTGCCAGGGGAACATGTTCACACCCTCGGTCTTTAGAATCATCAATCACGCGTACCTTCGTTTTCCGTGAAAATACGAGGCACGTTTCTATTTTTCTGCTCCAATTATTTTTGTCCCATTCACCGTATTCCTGTTGATCGATCTCGCCAATGCGTGGGTTATTAATAAATTTTACTATATGTAACAGTTTTACCATTTTAAGTTTCTTCTCTGGTTATGACACTTGAATCTAACGAGAAGTTTAAAAACTTTAAAATATGAACACAGTGAAAGTCAGCGGTTGGCATAATCGATATAACCATGTCTGAAATAATAATTAAAATATTTATTTATTTATTTAAAACACACATTATTTAACGGGGAGAGGGACGTCGGTGAGTAATTATTTATTAATTCAAAATAATAATAATATTATTATGCAATACGATAAACACGGTGTTTATATTAATTACGTTTTGTTTTTATCTTGCATGGGATCAGCATTTATCAAAATATAATCAGAAATATTACACATTTCTGACCGTTCTACGCATGTTTTACAATCACATTTAAAAAGTTGAATATCCTTAAATAATGCTGTGAAGGTTTTTCTGTAACTTGTCGATAAGATAAATTAAACAAAAAAGAACAGTGTTTAATTTTTTTATGAACACTACGTAACTTCAATGTTTTTTTTTTTTGTAATGCGTATTACAAATCTTTGGTTATGTTTGTTTGCAAAAACGCAACGATAAAGGATTAAAAATGCTTTTCTCCACTGTAAAAATCATATTCGAATTTTAAATATTTTGTAAAACATACAATGGGACGGTCAGAAAGAGAAATATTTCTGATTAGATTTTGATAAATACTAAGCCTTTGTAAATTTATAAAATACTTATTAAATATTTTTCTATTTAAAAACATTATGTTTATAGTATGGTGTAATAATACTATCATTATTTGAAATTAATAAATAATAACTCTCCGACGTCCCTCAAGCCCTTAACATCAACATTTAAGAAAGCTTTGACTGCCCAACTAGGGCAAATCCCGTTTTAGGACATTCAAATTGACAAGTTTAGTTCATATTAAGTGCCATTATAGAAAAATATAATGGAAAAGGGTAGTATTGACATAGTATTGTAATATAATATATCCAGAAAAAAGAATAATAATTAAGTATAAAGAGATTATGTCTATGTGTTTGATAGGTACTGGTTGGTGATATGAGGAAATAAATGCGTTTAAAATAGAGCATTAAAAAATATATAGTATTAAGTAATATTGATAAGATTGAGTTACGTATCACTCAGCTTTATGAGCCGACGACGAAAATCGGGCATGCAGCCCGAAGAGGATGCAGCAAATAGTTAATAACATATTATAACTATTGTATTGTTTTTTCATCAATATATTACAATTATTAACATATCGTAACTATTATCATATTATAACTATTAACATAGATGAGTTTGTGTACTTGGGAAGTATGTTTACGAGAGATGGAAAGACTGATAGGGATACTGAAAGAAGGGTGAATACAGGAAACTTCATTAACGGAGGACTGAACGCGGTTGGCGCAAACAAAAAGTTGTCCAAAGAAGCGAAGCTAGCAGTCAACAATGGAGTGCTGATACCAACCCTGGTGTATGGCAGTGAGGCATGGAACTGGCAGAGGAAGGATGAAAGTAGACTGAATGCTGTAGAAATGAAATCTCTCAGATGAATGTGTGGTAAAACCATGTATGATCGTGTGAAAAACGTTGAGATTCGTAAAGAATGCAAGGCTGATGTAAGCGTAGTGAGAAAGATTAAGAAAGGGACGCTTAGATTGTTTGGGCATGTAGAGCGAATGAACGAAGAGAGGGGTGTAAAGAGAATATATGACGCGAATGTGAATAGAAGAAGAAGCCGGGGACGCCCGAGGAAGACATGGCACGATCAAGTGAATCAAATACTCGAATCGGGCCATGTCTGAAGTCGGAATACTAGAAGAGAATGTATGAGGCGTTGTATGAATGTGGATGAAGCAAGAAGTGTATGCCAAGATCGAGTTGTTTGGTGGTCCGTCCTCTCTGCATACCCCTGCGAGGAAACGGCGTGATGGTTAGTTAGTTAGTTAGTTAGTATTATAATATGTTATTAACTATTTGCTGTTGTTTCGAAATATTTCGAAAGTTGTTAAAAAATCGTTGGTTAATGACCAAAAAAATATTGATCATAAGGGGCAACACTCAAAAATATCCCTAAATATCAGTATGCGGGTTGCTAACTCAATCAACACCACTAATGATTTATCTATAAATTCTATATAGGCAATTATGAAATTGTGCAAGGTTTCAAAAGAAAATTATCCTCAAACTGTAATCTTTAATTTCTATGGAACATATCCAAAATTTTCTGAATACAGGTGCAGTTTGAAAACCGGTGAAAGTAATTTTGAACGTTTTATCTAATATTCCAGTAAGCAATTGAAAAATGATTTATAAACAGCAATTTGAGAATTATTGTCTTTTGAAACCTTGTACATTTTCCTACTTCTCCGTATAAAACTTACAGATAAATCATTCGTAGTATTTCTTCAGTTAGCAACCTGCAAAGTGTATATTTTTGGGGTTCTGACCCAAAAAAAAATGCTTCTCCATCTTCCTCTCAATTCCTCATACCTCACAACATTTTCCAGCATTTCCATAATCTAACAGACGCCATGTAGTTAGGACGTGTGCGGTTATATATGACATAAAAAAAACCGTAAAGTCACGTATAATGTGAAAACATATGGTTAGTACCCGAATGAACAAATGTGTCAAGTACGTACCCACCCAGATGTCGTAGGTTTAATCCTCTGCTTACTCAGTTCTCCGTTGCACAGGCCGCATTTCCCGCTTATAATTATGGTTGTATAAGGAATTCAAAATATTTTCAGGTTACTGCAATAATGCTTGTTTTCTGAAAAATTTAAAAATAAATAATTCTACCTGAAAAACATGATATCGTTTCTCATTTCTTTTTTTTTCCTTCGGTAAACTTCGAGCACTATGAGATAGTCATAAATATGTGTTAGTTTTAACTCACTGGTTATATTTTTTACTTGTACGTCACTAGCTATAAAACATAGTTGTAAGTCACTAGTTATAAATCATAGTTGTAAACCACTAGTAATAAATCTTAGCTATAAGTAGAAATATCACTAGTTATAAGTATTACATGTGAGTCACTGGATATAAGTTATATGTTTTAGTTGTAAGTCACTAGCTATGAGACTTAGTTGTAAGTCACTAGTTATAAATCTTAGTTGTAAGCCACTATAAGTCTTAGATGTAAGTTATTGGTTATATTATAAACCAAAGTAAAAGGTTAAATAAATAAGTTATAAAGGTGATTGAGGTGATAAGCGAAGGAAAAGTTTTTAACCCTAGAATGGAAGCGAGGAGTAAAATGTATTGTCCAAATTCAAACTAGTCTTTCACTGAAGTGCCGACCGATCACGCTAGCGTTCTTCACTATAGCTATGCTTTCCTTGAGCGTCTATCTCCATAGTAGCAGGCTGGGGGCTTTTCTCGTACGTAAGACTCATTGTATGGTGGGAACTATTGAGTGAAATTTACTAATCGCTTCTCAGATACAATAAACGAGTGAATAATGCATATTTTTTGATGAATTTAAGCAACGAATATGTTTATTATGAGTGATCGCAATATTTATTACCCTAAACGATAAAGGTTAAACAAAGATAAAAGAAAATCACCTTATTTAAAATGGGAAAACTTCTGGCTTCCATTAATGAGCTAAGGAAGAACGCTTACGTTCTGGGGCGTAAAAACAATTTATTATTCTATTTCAACCATGTTACACATACAATCATTATCGGAAAAAATGGGTAGGATCAATTAAATTACATTACGTAAATAATTCGTCGATTGTGTATAGACAATTCATAGTTTGATGATGTTTTTTAAGGGCAAAACTACAATACTAGAAATAATAAAAATGTTTTGTCAACTTTTTTTTTACCTACCAGCTGATGTGTACCCGGCCTTGCTGGGGATTTTTTTTTAATAAAGTTATGAAGTTATGATTTCTTGGTTGTCGTTTGGGTGCCATAATTGATTTGACAGCGAACGACTATATCTAAACAAAGAAATAAAAAAAACATTGATTTGAAAATTTTATTTCATATCGAAAATTTATTTTTTCAAAATGTATTTAAATTAAAAAGTTGTATTTTCCATTTTCAAATTATTCTACCCAAACAAATCTTCTTCTTTAGAATGTGTAATCTATGACTAACCAGAGTGGTATATCTATGGGTTAACCTAAATAAAACATGGCGGATTCAATGTTTTTCATACTAACTTTAAAACGTTATGGCAACAGTTTTACGTATTGGATATCATTCAAACTACTCTTTAAACCTTCGCGGTGCTAATAAAAAAAAAGTTTTGCTATTTTCAGTGATATCGGTCAAGTTATTTTCGAAAACATCGAGGACAGACAGGCAATCATTCATTTTTATGTATAGAGATTGAATAATACACTACAAATTAACCGTAAAAAACATGGTAATATTAGTTATTCTCGATTAGGTGCCTAAGTCCCCACTTTCGCTGGGCAGTCCGAATGATTTATGTGAATGAAATCAAGTGAAACTTATTATCCCTTTGGTAGCGACATTCAAATGCCGGTTTTCAATTTGTGGCCTTTTGGATACATCATTGAATATTCTGAATATGTTTTCCGTATCCAAAATCCAAATTTAATACGTGTATCCTTTATATTATTATGAACCAACAACGCTTTCAGGCCGAGATTTAGTTATCCAGCCAGGCATATCTAATGGGCTTGAGCTGAGATATGGCGTACACAAGATTTGCCTCCGCTATTTAAAAATGACCTCAAAGAGTTATTAGTCTTATATTTTCTAAACTATGCTAATAGGCATATACTAGAAGAGAATCTTAAATAATTAATTAGTTTTTAAATTTTTATTTTTTTTATTTAATATAATACATATAAAATATTTAATAGTACCGATATATCTTAATAGCTTATTACAAAAAAAGTATTAAATTATTTAAGAAAAAATGCCCAACTCAATAGAGAAAGATTTCTCGTGTTTGAGTTGGGGAGCACCGCCATCTAGTACATCAAGAATGTAATACAGATAATTTTTGTGTTGTTGTACACAATAGTTACTACAAAATAGAAGGCTAAAAGTACGTGATACTATAAATGCAACAATAAGGCGCATACAAAATATAAACTTAGTACATACTCGTGTACATATGCTTTATTCAGTATCATTAAAAATATTTTTCAAGTACAAAAACGGTGTTTTAAATGGTGTTTATTACCGTGGAGTGTAAGGAAGGTTTGAGAAGGTGATGCTTTGAATTTAAAATTATATTTAATTAATAAGAAGAACTTTGTTTACACCTCTGTTTTTAATATATAAATACCTACATGTTTCAGAAGCAATGCTTCCCTCATCGGGGATAACAATATTATTATATTTATAATTATGATTATTATGTACATTTTATTAAAACAGTGGTGTAAATAAAGTTCTTATTACTAATTATATTAATAACGACGCCACAAAATAATTACACATCTTTCGAAAAACAAAATTATAACCAAACTTATGTTTCGTGAACATCTCACTAGAAGAACGTGTACTGAGGTGTAAACGTGTACAAGTGTTGATGTGTATTAGTTAGTTTAATTTTAATACAATAATATATAGATGAAGAAGATATAGGTCTAATATATAATATCTATTAAGTTTGATTCATTAAAATTATATCTCGTGGAAAGAGACTGAAGGGGCTGTGAAATTAGTACAGTATTTTATGTGTCGTGATATATTTGGTTTGGTTTAATGCTCTTTATTTATTTTTTATTTAAGATTTTAATCCAGCAGGATTGGGTGGGTTGTGCAAACCCAGTCTGCCATACCACATGAAATATATTCAATATGAATAGAGAAATGAATATAATAAAATAAATTTAAAAAATAAATAAATAATAATAATAAAAATTAAAAAGGTTAAATAATATTATAAAAACATATGAGAAGAAAATGTGTAAAAAAAAAGAAATAAAAAAAAATTACGAAAAGATAATTATATCAAAATAAAACAAATAAAATGAAAAAATTCGTAGATAATAGTAACATAGAATTAATTTAATTTAATAGATCGTCTTCGACTATTTTGAATGAAGTGTATACCTTGATTTTTGATCCAGTATGTGATATGTATTTTGAAGTTAATTTCAGAAATTGGATTTATAGTAAGTCGTTGTTTCAGAGTAAACATGGGCATGCAATTATATAGTTTGATTGCATAGTAATAATAAAAGTGTATTTATATTTGCACAGTGCCTCTAGTCAATTTATATCAATGCCTCAGCATAAAAAGTGGATCCATTATTGAAAACACCTGGCATGTTTATGTAGGCTATGTAAGAACACTTCACATGAACCCTTCTCCCTTCCACCGATCATAAATCAACCTTTTTATAAATTGCCCTAAAAGAAAGGCAATAATGGCGTACCCCGCATCGCCTACCTAATACCGAACGCACTTAAGAGCCTGATAAAAGTGCGATAATAACGGATTTTCACTCAATTTAAAGCCGATATTGTACTAACACATTAATCTTAATAATGTTCAAAAGGTTCAATAATGCCTTATGTGTGTTTTATTGACTTCGAAAATAATAATAACATGTTTCTCAGGTTATTTTACCGCAGTGGAAAGTTCTGATGTAACTACGTATACTTTAACACGTGTTACCTTGGCAATTAACCGCATGTTGTGAACATTCTGGCACAATGCTACAACTATCAAAGCATGCGGTTAATAGTCATCATAACGCGCGTTAAGCCTCCGCATTCAGAATTTCCATAATAATAATAATAATTGGATGATTTTTATAGCGCCGTTTTTGTGAAAAATCACCTCAAGGGCGCTGTACAAATATTACTTCCTATTCTTTATCTAATTACGTACAAACAAACACAGAAAAACATACTTACCTGGCAGGTCGCTTCAGATGAACACAGTTTTATTAGAAAATTTAAGTACAGAGAAGATAGTTTTACAGTTGCTATTTTATCCTCCTTTTCTATTGATGTTACATTTATCAGAAGATTGGTGGCACAAGAAAAGTTGGTATTTATTGAAATATTTGTAGTTTTTAGGACTGGAAAATATTTATAAAATGACCAGTACATTTTACAAGCTTTCCTTGAAAACTTGAAATTTTATGCACTTAAAAAATATGTATCTTGTTTTTTTTTTTTTAATATAAGCTTTATTCAGATGTCTAGTTGAAAAAGTAATTATGTATACGATATTCCCTCGATTTGAGAAAAATCGCAGTGTACTCCGAAAAATATAAATAACACGTGTGGTTTTAATATTTACTATTTTACAGATACGAAAAATTAACAGCGTTTCTTTAAATGCTACTAAGTCAGTATAGTCTTGAATTTTTTACTCTAATCGCGGCTTATTTGCGGCCTCCATGGTCGATCGGTGAGGCTCTCGACTACGAATCCGTAGGTCGTGGGTTCAAATCAAGTAAATTTTATTTAATAATTTTTTGCTGTTTCACAATTAATTCATTTAAAAATAATATGTAGTACTCGTATATTTGCGCATGTTCTAGCATCACCATTCAGATTTGAAACGTTGCATGAAATGGATTTTAACCGTGTTTGATGACCAGATCTGAATAGACAGGTATTTCCTCACCTTCCTCTACCCCTTCTCCTTCCCTCCCCAATACCTTCAGCCTCACAATATTCCCCAATTAGAGATGCCATAGTCTAACTGGCTCCAGACGGTTTGAAGCAGTTGGGACTCTTGTGGGGAATTCATATAAATTTTTTTTAAAAATCTAAATATTTCGAGTTTTATTCAATATTTTTTAAACTATCACTTACGCCCTAAACATTATTTATATTAGCGCTCTCCCTCTATCTTCCTTATTAAGATGACTACTTTTCAAACAACGAAATAGATTTAGGCCCCCGGTTTCAAATGAGATGAAGACGCTGTCCGTATGTTGTACTAAATGTTTATATTAACTTCACACAGAATGCCCTGACGTTTTTCACGCTCGGTCAAAGAGTGAAGGGGTAAACCTGGATCTAGAAGAGACTCGGGTTCTAAGAAGCAGGAAACACGAAAACTGGCCATTCTAGAACTGAGCTTCTAAATATGAAAATATGTCGAAAAAAATCATTAAGTTACAAACAAACTTAATAAATGATGATGTCTGGAATCCCTAATACATGCTATATGTCAACAGTATAGAACCAATATAGAATAAATTCACTAAGTTTCTCCGGTTCAAATACGACAATAATTATTATTACTAGGCACTCCAATCTCTGAAACTACCGTGAACGGTAGCCGACACTATATTAGTGAATATAATGTAATACACTGCCCTGAACTACTATCTCAAATTAACCATAACATACCATTGAAACGTTCCCGCCACACCAAACTATTTTACACATTAAACAATAAAACAAACGCTGCAACAAATTCACAAATTTCCAGTGTTCTTTAACATTTAATAATCTTTGTCCCAATCTCAATCTCTTTGACTCCCTACCGTCATTCAAGAAAAATATTACTCGTAACATTAATACGCAATCACAACTCTCCAGTACATAGCACTATTTAGACACATAGGTACACACACAAACTCACACAATGACACATACACACACACACAAACACACACACACACACACACACACACACACACACACACACACACACACACACACACACACACACACACATACATACACACACACACACACACACACACACACACACACACACACACACACACACACACACACACACACACACACACACACTCACACAGACAGACACTAACACATACACTTATACACTGTACAATTTTATAATATACCTTTTATGTTTACCATGTATCATTCCCTAGCAGTATACTGACCCCGCCCGGTAAAATGTATATAACCATTTACTAGGTATTACATAGAGACATGTCATTGGTACCGATCCTTGTAATAATTTTCTAGAACCTTGTAATTTGTACACTACTCATTTTATATATGTACTGTTTTTTTCTAATATAAATTTTAAAAAAAACGGGTGCTTGACACCTACTACTTACTTTATTCACTACATATTAAGGTCTTCAACTATTTTATCCATTCAGATGATACTCCTTTCTTACTTTTTCAATGTGTATTTTTTATTCAACCAATCAATCATGTATCTGCATATTCACCTCAGAGATATTCCGATTGACTCCAACCATGAACTATTCATGGAGTCTCATCAAAATGAACTCGCCAATGAAAAAAATATGGGGTCGAAAGCCAAGACCGATCGCAAATATCATTTTAAATGGGGCATTGAAAAGGGTACGGGCACGAAAAGCGAAGCCAGGGATAACTTTCAGGAGCCCCGTATTTTTCGATACCGCCCCGTCCACATATCGACTATGCAGCACGGATGAAAAACTATAAACTTCAAAATAAGAACTGCCAGTACTTTTTACCCGACCTTTTGAGTTCGACGATTAATATTGACCAAAGAGAGAGAGCGCCCAAATAGCCGAGAAATATAAATAATGGCGGAGAAACTCTAAAACCTATCCCCAAACTTTCAAAATCAAACCTAATCTCACCTAAACAAGCAAAGTAAGGCAACCGCATAAAAAAACAAAACTTAAAAGACGCTGTGAATATATTGTGTATGATTTTAAACTGTCTCTTTTTACTGCTGTGTCTGATGGATAGGAAAAGTTAGACGCAAAATACAAAAGCACGGTGGTAAATTTATGAGGAGGGTCGGCGATTCCGAAACGATCATTTTTAATCTCACAAACGCACCTCGACTAATCCTTTATACCCGGAGCTCTTTCAAACCTTTTGCAAAGTTTTCAGTCCGGGTTTATTACGAAAAATATCACAATTTTAATGATAAACCTAGTGCTAGGGCTCTTAGTGGGATTAGAAGTGAAATCAAATACCATTTCAGTAACTAAATGTAGTGGAACCATCCCATTAATGGTCGTGAGTCATCGCTAAAATGAGTAAATGTGTATCTTATTTTTTGCTGCTTTGAGAAAAGTCAAATGAAAGGATATGTCGTCAAGTTTCTATTACGATGTTGAGTGTTTTTTTTAATAAAATATCTGGGAAACGAAATACATTTAGTTGTATTTCCAGAATTATGAAAATTATGAAATATTAATTATTATTTTTGTAATGTAATGAAACCAATTTTGGTACTACAGCATGCAATAATATAAAAATCAACACAAAGCAAACTAAAATAGAGCCTAAATGTGAAAAAGTAGAATAGTAAACACTAAGTAAACACTAACTGTAAGTTAAGAGTTAAAATCAACAGTAAAATAATGAAGAACGTTAAAGTCAAGACAAAAAAGAAAAAAATTCAGGGCTTAAAAAGTTTTAAGGGGTGTAAATTATTGACGATAGTTGGACGAATATAATTATTATTATCTCGAGTTCTGGATTTTCATGGTATGGATATGATTTTAAAAGACTTTTTTTGTAAAACATACATTTTCTTCATAAAGTTGGGACCGATATGCTTTTAATAGTAAGATGTTTTATCAAAAACGGTACAGAAAACATGTTACGAACCAAGTGTTTAAAAATGCTTCGTCTTTATGATCAAATTCATCCCTTTGACTTGGTACTGAATGCAGTCGCATTATTTCTACGAGCGATAAGAGAAGAAAATTCAACCTTCTACTTCAACCCCAATTTGTTTTTATTTTTTTCCTTTTCTCCCTACATTTTACGTAAGTTCTCATCCCACTGAAAAGTGGGAAAAATTTACAGCAGTGGATGTTCTATGTTTTCTGTCGCTCCCAGTCTTTAGATTTTATTTAATTTTACGAAAGCTATCTACTATGGAATCATCATCACAATACGCGATACATTGATGCAGAATTATTGCAACCCCATTAATGAGCAGATTAATTCGGTACCCACCAATATTTCATTTATTGTTGTTGTGTTTAATTCGAAAAACTCCGTTTAATTTAAATTTAGTAATTTTATTGATTTATATTAAATTTACTTAAAGAATTGGAATTTAATAAATGAACGAATAATCCCATTACATATATATATATATTATGGTTGAGATTTTCACGGGTGTAAGATGTAGAATAATTTTCTCGGTTTACCCGCGTAATGTAGTCCTTAGAAGGACTTTTTAACACCTGACGTTTCGGACAAATCACATTGTCCATCTTCAGAGGCCTTATGTCTTGAGTTTTGTTTTGAACAGATCGCTTGAGCGTGTCCGTTCAATCCAAAAGTCAAAACCTAAGATTTTGACTTTTAGGTTTAGACTTAGGTTTTGACTTTTGGATTGAACGGTTTTGACGGAACTTTTGGAACGGAACTTTTGGATTTGGTTTTAGACTTAGGTTTTGACTTTTGGATTGAACGGACACGCTCAAGCGATCTGTTCAAAACAAAACTCAAGACATAAGGCCTCTGAAGATGGACAATGTGATTTGTCCGAAACGTCAGGAGTTAAAAAGTCCTTCTAAGGACTACATTACACGGGTAAACCGAGAAAATATTCTACATATATATATATATATATATATATATATTTATATATATATGACATTAATTGATAAAGTAAGGAAAATTATTTATTCCCCACTACTATTATCTTCACAAGACCCAAACATTACACCACAAGTCAATAGCTTTCATGTCATTACAAATCAACTAATGCGGGAAAAACGGATTCCAAATGCAAGTACCTCACAGAATGGAGATTCCATTATCACAATTGGTTTCTCAGTAAATCTTTTTAATCGGTAATAGATAATTTTTGGCACCATACAAATTTAAATCGTGTAAGGATAAATAGAATCATATAAATGAGTCGTCTCAACGTGGCCTATCCACAGTTTGAAAATAGCTTTAAACACCAAAACAGCAAAATAATAAAAAACTAAAATACGTGCAGAATATAATAATGCTAATAGTAAATTGAATTAAAGCATATTCAAATACCAACATTTCATTGAATAAAAGGGAACTTGTGATGTTGGATCCAATTTGCATGTTTGTTAAATAGTAATCAATACGTTTTTGATTAAACACTTTTATTAATTATTACTGTGTTTAATTCTATGTTAAGTCGTTTCAATGTGGCTTAACTAAAGTTTGAAAATGTTTTCAAACGCAGAAACAGCTATCACAATAATAAATCTATAATACTTGCAGAACTTAATTATTATTAACGTAATTAAATTGCAGATCTTAATTAATAATAAAAATATGAAATATATTTTCTTTAAAAAAGAAATCAGACTTTTGCTTATTAATCAAATAAATATATTTTCATCGTTGAATTGCAGCCCAAACGAATAAATTATTATCATTATTTTGTTTTATAAAATACATTATAAAAAATATATATTATTATCGCCTCTGGCCTCTCAAATTTGTAAGGTTTATCAGTAATAATTGTGTTATACGAGTATGTAGTTAACCTGATTCCAGTTGTTCCGTATTGGGAACCAAATGACGGTCCCCATAAAACCTGTTTTATCTCCCTTTCTCTTCAGGTCTGACGTGTGTTTTAGAAAGAGAGAACACCAGATCTCATTTTACATCATATTATGATTGTAGACTTGAAGGATTTTAAAACGCATTAGTTCACAATATTTTTAATTTCACACTATTAATCTTCCTTGCAACATTTTTAGTAATCATTTTTTTTGTCAATTATCAGCAAAAGCTAAGTATTTTTTTTTAATTTTATTTTATATGATTTACTTTAAAGTACATAAAAATTTGGTAATTTAACTTCAAAATCAAAAATAATAATAAAAAAAATAATATAATAAATAACATTAAAGAGTACGAGGACCAATGAATACATTATTTTTCGTGTATCTTGGCTGTTCCTGAAGAAAAATTGTTAGCATGTGAATATACAATTTACAGTGATACAAAATATTAATTTTATTGCCATAAAATACGAGTCGATCTTATACAGCCGATAGGAGATGGGAGAAATATAATACTCCCTTTACGGGCGGCATCTGACATTGGGAATTGACTTTATTTTCCACACATTTCTCCCAATATTCCTGGCCGTATATAACAAAATGATGGATTGCGATGTCGGCAGATTTTAGCATTTCATCGTCGTTCTCTCGCTTTCTTTCTGCGTTTCTTCTGCTTGCCTTCTGGTTCACTTCTTCTTCTTCCCATCTGTCCTGAGAGAGCGACTCCCTGGGGATGGACGATTCCTTTCAGGGATCCTCCTAACGTGCAAAGCGTGCGGCTCACAAGGGCGCCCGAAACAAAGGGCGGTCTCTTGAAATTTCATTAGATTCATCTTTCAAACATTGGTGTATTCACAATGTATTGGTATATCTCTATTCTATCTTCTTCTTCTATATAATTAAGAATATCACGGTCGTTTGTTTGTTTTGTATACACATCTATAGTTTTATTAAAACAAAAAGAAGATCACTGTCTACATGAGATTTCGAAAAAATACCCCCCATTACCGTTCCCCACCTTTAAATCCAAATTTTGGTACGTCTTGATGAAATTTTGTATACTTGACGTTCAAAACAAGAGGAAAATTACTGGGTAGGGTTAGTGGTAAGGAGTAGGAGTAGGATAAGAGGTAGGGTTAAGGATTTTGCTCCAAACTATTAATAACTCCGAACAACGCCGGGCTTTTCAGCTAGTGTTAGGAGTAGTGGACAAATAAAATGGTAAATACATTTAAGTACAGTGGTGCCTCACACAACGAACTTAATTCGTTCCAGGAGCAAGTTCGTTATGCGAAAAGTTCGTTATGTGAAACGCGTTTTCCCATAACAATACATGTTAAAAAAAATAATTCGTTCTGTAGCATAAAATATGGTAAGATGACATAAAAAAAAAAAAAATTTTTTGTTATTATTTTTATTTAGATACATCTAAAAACATAATGAAAAAAACACACATTTTTTAATTTTAAGAAATAATCGAATCTTGCACATCTTCATCCATTTTCCGCTTTTTGGCCGATGGTGCAGTGAAAAACCTGTCCAAAGTCGTTTGTTTCTCTCTTTTCTTCAACATCTGCCGGAAATAACGGACAAGAGTATCGGAGTACAGGTCGTTGATCCTGTTTGCTTCAGCGGAATCCGGATAGTGGGCATTGGTAAACTCCTGAACTGCTTTCCATTTGACCAGGATGTTCTTGATGTCAGCAGTTGGAATTGGTTGATTGTTTGATTGTTGCTCCTCGTTATCAGATGACGCTTCCCTTTGAGCATTGTCCTGTTGTTGGGCCAGAAGTGTTTGGAGCTCTTCAGTTGTCAGCTCTTCTTTGTGTTCCTCAATAAGCTCCTCTACATCCTCTTCCTCTACCTCTAATTCCAACCTTTGGGCCACTGTGATGATGTCCTTCACCACTTCTGTGTCATCAACTACTGCTTCTTCCTGAATCCACGAAGGCACGAGCATCTTCCAAGCAGAAATGAGGGTCCTTTGTGACACTTCTTCGTAAGTTAAGCGTACTGCTCAGAGACTAACGACTGCCTGCGCGGAAGGATGCAATAAATCGGCAGTGATCGTGTGAAGTGGGCGACTTCGTTGTGTGAAGCGAAGTTCGTTGTGTGAAGCGAAGTTCGTTGTATGAATCGTGAAATGAACGAAAAGGAAGTTCGTTGTGTGCAGCGTTCGCTGTGCGAGGCGTTCGTTATGCGAGGCACCACTGTACCTAAATATTATTGCTCAATCAGCATGTAAAGAAATACTAGGAAAAAATCTTGTGATTTGTTTACAAAAATTCTCTGTAAGGTTGCGGTAAGAAACATAATCTTAATTTCACACAATAATTCAGGTGAAATCAATGAGGTGTACATTATATGTTTAGTAAAATTGTGTTTACTGATTTTCGAATGATGAGAACCGAAAAAGTGCAGATGGTCTGATTCAAATTCTAATCACGTTAATGGTGAAGAATATTTTCTATTACGTAAAGCCATTAACCTACCCGATCTGTATACAATGTTGCTAAAGCAATGATATATTAGGCCTAGACATAGTTTGATTACTGTCTATAACTAAACATCATTAAAGTGAACACAAAGATCTATTTAAGTACGAGGTCCCAAAAATTACAATGGATTGATGACAATACACCGAAAATGACCTTATGGAAGCTATCCAGAAGTAGACCGAAGTTAAGGCGGAATGACTGCGTGGTAATAGTAAAGAACCGAGCCCGTCAAGCGCATTTGTGGGCGATAACAAATCGCACCCGTGGATGTAGTGACGTGACGATGATGATTTCTAACAAAAGAGACGATTTTTTTCATAAACACGCATATTTTTTCTTCGTGGCGGCCCTGATTCCTTTGTTCTTACGCCACAACGACCAAAGCAGCGTTATTAATGAGAACAAGAATAATTCAAAAGATTTTTTTTCGCTTCCCGGTGCACCGTTTTGTTGCAATAAGGTTATATTTATTACCCCAGAACTCAAAATCATTTTTCAAAACCATCTTCAAGACGTGTTTTTTGCTCCCCTTTTGGTGAACAGGCAATTTAAAAATATCTTTTTTGCACGTATAAAATTGAAATGAAGAAAATACGATTTAGGATATAGGGGTGAGTTGTACTTGGTTGGTTGCTTTTGCTGTAGATACTTGTAAAATATTAATTCAAAATTCTAAAATTAGAATAAAACAGAAAAATCGTAGTCAATTGGGAATTCTTTTGGCTCACTCAGTTTTGGAAAAAAAAAGAAACGACTTTAGAATTTTTGATCGATCATTCCTATCTAAAATTTTACCCTTATTTTGCAAACACAGTGAGAGAATTCGGATATTTAATACATGTTTGGTTTGTAAAGATATTCTGTTAGCGAGCTTTTAGCTCACCCACGGTCTTTTTTTAATAGAGCACCTACCTTATATTTTGAAATATATGGTTTTATTTATTTATTTATGTTCTGTATAGGACTTTTTATTTACTATTTTATATCTAGTACGTATATATAGTAACATAGCATAAGTGTTATGAAACTCAAATAGCGAAAAAAAAATACTTAACCGCCCTGCATTTGGGTTATTTGTCAAAAAGTAGGTAAAAAAACATCGGGTTTTTTTTCCACGTGCTTGGAGTATCACTGATTAGCGGCATGAATTGTATGGGAGAATACGAAAACAACCGAACACATCCGTTAGCTTCGGCTTATCTCGGCATACTAAAAGCGATAACGCAGGGACGAACTTGATGTATACGACGTATCACGAACGTTTTGTGGGTTTCGGTTGTCGTTATTTTTTAACCTGAACGTACGGGATACGGTTTGTTGCGTTTGGGCGATGATATAGCGGCCGTATCACGTACGTTCGTATGGTTAGGGCGGTTAAAACTCATTATTATATTATATTTAAGAAACAAATAGTTAAATATCATGATGATTACAATGTTAAATGAACATAAGATAATCCAATTAAGTTCCATTAATTAGGCCTTTAGAAGAAATTAGTTATACTACAGTTTAAACAAAAACACAATATGTAAAATCCCAGATGCGAGAAAAAAAAAAATTAAAAATTGAAATAAACAACAGATATCAGAAAAACGATTCAAATGAGTAATTAAATTGTCGCATTGTTTAGAACGTTATCATTGTAAAGATACCCAAAAAATACATCAAAGCTGAAAAAAATGTTATAAAACATTTATTAAATAAAATCATTTTTCCATTTTATTTGTGTAAATATGTTTCCCGCTGATCACAAGCGGTATTCTGTCTTACAAGTACAATTAAAATACTTGTGGGAATAAAATACCTCCAAAATTCTCAGAAAAAAAGTGTAGGCAGGCACAAGTAGTTTGCCTGGGGCGAGTGCCATTGTAAAGCATTTTTGATCCTTTCGAACATCTTCCTACCGCAATTGAATTATAAAATAAAAACAAAAGTGGGTTAATTATCTCCCATTAATCCGGCTTAATTGGCGGAGAATAATGCCGGGCTCCCACTGACGAATAAATAGCCAATAAAACAGATGGATTTTAAAACAAATTAATAAGAATCGCCTAATTAGAGCAATGCCCTAGATGGAGCGCGGGTCCGTTCACTTTGGAAAATCCATTTTAGAAAATTCTACAGAATCATCTTTTGAGAATTCACGAAATTTGTCCTAATAAGATCCGAAGATCGTAAAGCTGTAGAGTATGGATGACAAGATTACGCAGCTTGCAGAATATTTATTTAATATCAACGGTATAACTATACCATAAACAATAAATGCATATCATATGACGGCCTCCATGGTTGAGGGGTGAGGCTCTCGACTACGATTCCGAAGGTCGCGGGTTCAAATCCCAGCGTGCGAAAGTAATTTTTATTTAATTAATTTGTGCTGTTCCACAATTAATTAATTAAAAAATAATATATAGTATATTTGCGTACGTTCCAGAGTGGAAGATGCTCTCAGTATCGCCCTGGTGAAAGACCACCATTCAGAATTTAAACGTTGCTTGAAATGGCTTTTAGCCGTGTTTGGTTATCAGATCTGAATAGGCAGGCATTTCCCCACCTTTCTCTTCCACTTCTCCTTCCTCTCCTCAATACCTTCAGCCTCACAACATTCCCCAATTGGGGTGCCATAGTCTCACTGGATCCAGACGGTTGGGAGCAATTGAGACTCTTACGCGGTATTTACGTAAAAAAAAATAATGTTAAATACCAGCATAATAAAATAATATGAATAATTTTCAAAAGTAACTATTAAATCTGGCATTAGATCGTACAACGACATCAGAAAGTATGTAAAGAATACATGATCTTGAAGGATATAAAAATAAAAGGTATGGGTCCATATAAAATATATAAGTAAACTTACGTTAAATTAATATTTATTGAAAATATATGATAGTATAGCCTTCTTTTACTTACCTTCCGTGCAGTTAAATAGATCTGCCACATCTGCGTATATATTACTAACTTCATATAATCTAGGTGCGTTTGTAATGCTCAGTCCTGGTACTGTTACATTTAAACGGGACTTTGAAACAAGTAGCTCTCGTAGGTATATGAAATTGAATGAGGTTAATTAAATCAGGGCTGAGGAAATTTTACGTCTCATCTATAGTTTGAAATTTACTGATCACTTCTCAGACCCAATAAACGAGTTAATTGTGCATATTTTTGATCAATTTAAGCAATAAATATTTTTATTATGAGTGATCGCAATATTTATTACCCTAAACTACAAATATTAATCAAGGATAGGAGAAAAGAACCTAATTTAAAATGGGAGTGTTCTTTCTTCCGTTAATGGGCTAAGGAAGAACGCTTCCATTACAAGTTTAAATGTCAAAACGAGACAAGACGTCATATTGTTCATTCTAATTTTTTTTTTCAATTTTTAAATAATTATGTTTTCCGATAATCGTATATTTGTATAATTAACTGATCCATCAAAAATAGATCATTTCTGATAGTACCCCTTCTGCATCAATAAAATTATCACTAAAATTTAAAAACACTTATGATATAAAATTGATACACAGAGCACAAATCTAACTAGTAGTAAATTCAACACAACCTCTGCAGTTATTTGGCCACCGGCTAAGGGCAAAAGCAATTTGTCCCAAATGCAAATTAGCTGCTGAAAGGTGTGGAGCATCCCATTAAGACGAGACAATGTACAAATTTGCAATTATCGCGTATTTTGGCCTTTGCATATTTATTCTTATATTATCAAGGGAGAATATAATATACACGAATGTACCTACGTATTAGTTTAAATATTGAAATGGAACACACTAGATGAGTAGTGACCTACGTATTAGTTCAAATATTAAAATGGAACACACTAGATGAGTAATGACCTACGTATTAGTTCAAATATTTAAATGGAACACAGTAGATGAGTAGTGATTTAGGTAAAGATCACATATTTAAATGGAACACACTAGATGAGTAGTGACAAACGTATTAGTTCAAATATTTAAATGGAACACACTAGATGAGTAGTGACCTACGTATCAGTTCAAATATTTAAATGGAACACACTAAATGAGTAGTGATCTAGGTATAGTTCAAATATTTAAATGGAACACACTAAATGAGTAGTGATCTAGGTATAGTTCAAATATTTTAATGAAATGCTCTAGATGAGTAGTAACCTAAGTATTGTTCAAATATTTAAATGGAACAGACTAGATGAGTAGTGACCTACGTATTAGTTCAAATATTTAAATGGAACACACTAGATGAGTAGTAATCCAGTTATAGTTCAAATATTTAAATGGAATGCTCTAGAAGAGTAGTAACCTATGTATAGTTCAAATATTTAAATGGAATACACTAGATAAGCAGTGACCTAGGTATAGTTCAAATATTTAAATGGAACACACTAGATGAGTGGTGACCTACGTATTAGTTCAAATATTTAAATGGAATACACTAGATGAGTAGTGACCTACGTATTAATTCAAATATTGAAATGGAACATACTAGATGAATAGTGACCTACGTACATATAAAGTAAAATGGGTATTTATAGTCGACCTTAACAAAACTCTTCCTTAATTATTCTTCTTCTCACACGACTTGCATGAAAACAAAACGGACAGAAAATATCAGAATGTCGAATATTTCCAAGCAACTATAAATTGAAATTGAAAAACGTATGTTCCCCCTGAATTCCAATTTTGTGTCGAAAAATCAAGCTCCAACATGTGATGTACACGCGATTATTTACGAAGAATTTCTCGTGAGGAGAGATCTGAAAATTCGCATTATTTGTTTGGAAAAGGTTTTTTTTTCACAGAAATTCATGTTAGTTTTGGTGAAATTCGCGTAATTTTTGGAAAAATTCTCATTATTTTTGGGGAAATGTTGTCATTTCTTCTCTGGTAGTATTTTGCAATGAAAGTGGTTTTATGTTCACTTTTTGGTATTTTGCAACAAAAGTGGTGGATATAATTTTTTTTCAGAAGTTCATTTAAATTTTGTTGTTTTTATTTTTAAAAAGTAAATCGATAAAATAATGATAATACGAGGCCTTGTCGACACGAAGTTAGTTGGGTTCCAATTTATGGCTATTCAAGCTAACCAAAGCCATAGACAAAGAAATACTATTTAGGACGTACAATATTTCTACCTTATTTTCAAATGCCCACAGAATCAATAATACGCAAAGAAAATAAGCCAAAATTAGAGGGGTGAGCTTAGACGTGTTACTTTCATTTGATATGCGAATAAATGCATTGCGGCAGTCTGCAAGCAACTCGCATTGCACTGCAAACTTACCCAATTTAAGCAAAACAGCAAATAATTCAAAATGTTCAGCTTGTTAAAAAAAAACGAATATTTTGTTAACGTATTTAGTTTAACCTTTAGCAAAAGTTTTGCGATTTGCTAACCCCCGTCAAAATTACGTGAAATAATCGTGGATTTGATTATTCCCATCATCAATTCTTTTTTTACTGCGTTAGATTACACAGAAAACCATAATAATGGTTTTATTTATCAGAATCCTCAAATATCACTCGCCGCCGGTCGATACACGAATGATGAAGTAGTGTATCGGAGAAATGCGTAAACCGCCCGGTGTTAAATTGTGGTTTGCCTCCAGCCAAGAAATGGTAGGCAAATTTGGCTATGTGGCAGGCAGTGGCGTGCAGTCCATAGAGACTAAAAAGCTATGCCTACCCTACGAAATTGAGGAACAAAAATAAATCAAAAGTTCAACGAAAAAACGAAAAAAATCTATTAAGAATGTAATTTTTCTATAATTTTAAAGGGGATTTCTACATAATAATCGTTTCACGATAAAAAAAAATGTTTCTATTTTAATAAATCGTCTCTTCAGTTACAACCTGACCCGATTCTTATATGAAAAAATACTATCCTCCGAGATACGTACAAAAATGAACCCTATATTGGCCTATATCACAAACTTTTCTACTATATTCGTTTCAAAAAGTTGTATTGCGTCGAGCATTACGACAAGCAATTTTTGCACAAAAAAAAGTTCGAATTGGAGTTCGCTTCTTATCATTTC
>JAHDVE020008417.1:0-16910 GCA_022606495.2 Halesus radiatus | reverse complement strand
TAACCAGTTGGGTGGTGTCGCATGGAACAACGCTGGACTCGGCTGGGCCTCTCCCCTCAACTCCTGGGCCCATGGAGGCGCTCCCATTGGAATTGACGGACGTGTTGTGGACACCCCTGCAGTGGCTATCGCCAAGGCCGAGCACGCGGCTGCCAAGATCAACACTGTAGTTGAGTCTTCTTTGATCAACCACGGAGCGTGGTAACTTTGTTAATGGATTTCTAACAGACTGCTAAAATAATATATTTCAAACGCAAAACCTGCCCTTTTCCCTTGTTTCCATTTACCTACTTTATTTTATTTCACATGTAGTTTTTACCATGTTATAAAACAAACAATAAAAAAATCAAAAAATAACACTTGTGTTTTAATTAATTTAATTTCGAGGGTTCATTTATTCGTCGCTATGAAAAGAGAATATGTCTTATCTTCCCAAAAAATATTTATTTAGATGTAATCTTTTATTTGTACATATAAAATTATATTAACAGTATTTTATTTATTTTACAGTATACGAACAACACTTATCTAATGAGACCAGTTCAATTTACGCCATTTACACCGATATCATACTCAAGTTCAAGGCTTGTTAATATTATCCTCCATTTTTTTATAAATCCCATATTATTGGCTGCTATCCTTATGATGATTACAAAGTTTCATCCCGAACTCAATTACAATCGGAATAGAGTCTCGGATATACCTACCCGATTTCGATTTCTATTTATATTAGACATCTATTGACTTATTTTACAAGTCTGGAAAGAAATATTCAATTTATTTTTTATAACTTATTGAAGTGTAAATGGCGTAAATTGAACTGGTCTCATTAGCTAAGTTGGTTAAGCGGTTACCCCGGATAGGTAGAGGTCCTGGGTTCGAGTCCCAGATGCGACTGAAATCTTTTTAATTTCTGTTGTTTTTTCGGTTTCTTGGTTTATTTGGGATGTGTTAATATTATCTTCTTCAATGATTAAATATAAAAATAAAAAAATTATTAAATATAAAAATTCTTCCGCAACATCCGTAGATTGATGTTGAAAGAAGTTTTTCGATTTTCAAACACAAGTTTGCTGACAAAAGGCATAATGTTCTCCTAGGAAACTTTTTAAAATACTTATTTTTAATTTAAGATTTTAAAAATAGTTTTTTAGTGTTCTCTTTTATTTATATCAATATACTATATACTTTTAATAATATAATAAATGTTTCTTCTTATCATGATTACCTTTGCCAAAATTCAATTTATAACAAAATTCCTAAGATAAAAATCATTCAATGAAAAAACATTACAAATATTTATTATTTCACCGAATCGCTTATAAACTTATTTGAGCATTTTCTCGAATCTTTTTCTAAACCCTTATATTTTTTGTCAAGTTTCAATGTACTTAAATACGCATATTTTCACATTTTCCTTTGCGTTTTTTCCGTACTCCACAAAAACAACAAACATTTTTAAAAAGACCTTTACGTAATCGGTTGGTAAAGTCAGTACTTAGAACATTAAAATTCTAAATTTGTTCTGTCTGGTCAATGTTTCGCATCCAAGATGAAAAATTATTTGCTTTTACATATATTTTGTTTGATTGATAGTTTTCTTGACATGAACATATGGTTTTAACCACATTTATTGTTCCTTTAACAGTGATTATCGTGAAACTAATAAATATGAGAAACAAAAATAGACGGTTAGACAAGAGAATTTAAAAAGGTCAAGTTATTTTGTAAATCTTATTTTTATTCATAATAAATTATATACCAATAATCACAAACCAATGAATAATCATATGTTTTAGTTACAACTAAACATACATGTAAATGAAATTTTTTTTTTGGTGGGTCGAAGGTAAAGAGGAAAAACAGTAATTTTTATAATATGTTTTGGATGTATTTTTACGATGAAAAATTACACATTTAAATTTTATTTCAAAATCTGGTAACAATGTTGTGCATGACTAAAAGACAGCTTTGCTTTTAACAATTTTAATATAAGATTATGTCAATTCGGTTTGTCGGGAATCGGGTAATAATGTTACCACGCTCCATGGTTGATCAAAGAAGACTCGACTCTGGTGTTAATCTTAGCGGCCAAATGTTCGGCCTTGGCGACGGCTACCTCGGGGGTGTCCACAACACGTCCGTCAATTCCAATGGGAGCACCTCCATGGGCCCAAGAGTTGAGGGGAGAGGCCCAGCCGAGTCCAGCGTTGTTCCATGCGGCACCACCCAACTGGTTAGCCCATCCCAGGCCAGAGTTAGCTACAAGACGTCCTCCCAGCCCCCATGTGGTAAGGGGAGCGGCGCGGGCAGCCCAAACTCCAGGGGCGGCCCATGCTCCTGGGCCTCCCCAGGCTCCAGCCCAGTCCTGGCTCTCCAACAGACCTTCTCCCCTCCACTGGCCGTTGTTCAGTAGCAGTGGGTTCCCGGACACCAGGGCGCCCATGCAGAGGAAGGTAGCGATGAACTGAAAGCAATAAATAAAATATTAGATTGATTTCTTTGTTAGATGTTATCCTTTGAACTAATTTAAATTATGAAACTGTCAATACGGTTGTACCCATAATAATCACTAAATAATATTTGGGATATTATTAAAATTCTAAATACAATTCAAGAAAAAAAAATCGATAAATATGTTTGTAATTTAATATTCTATACTTACGATTGGGTTCATTTTGCTTGTGATAGGTTAGCCTTTTCAGAGAAGAAAACTGCTTGTGTCTAGTCAATGCTAGTTCCAAGCTTTATATGTAATCATGCATCCAGTTGTAGAGTGGGGAGAGGACTCGTGCGGAAATGTCCACCACAATGGAACTTCGTAAACTACCCATCGAAAAGCAAGGACGTTGAGTGTTTTATTTTTACGGCTTAATAAAAATATGTTTATTTAGATTTAGCGGATATGTTTAACAGTTTTATGTCATAACTTATTTTCGTAAGCAAGAAAATAATAATATTTGTCACTCATGTCGTTCATGGAATGATTGAGATTTTTTTAAAATTTTTTGGCTAACAAATAGAACTTCCTGAAAGTATTTACATTCGAGAGACCAGATTATGTATCCAAATAATTGGATACTTACTTTATTTATCATAATTTTATTTAAACTTTCTTTGATGATATTTAACATAACGTGCTTTAAAAAAACACGAAGGAAAAGACAAAAGTTGCTTTCAAAAAATCTGCCTATTCAAGAAGAATGCTTTACTGATTTAGGCTACCCTACTAAAGTGTTCAAACAAAGAACTATTTTCCCACTAGAGTGATACTCTGAGTATATTCCACTATTGTACCCACATGTTCTATAGTTTTATCTGACATATGTGTGAAAAAACTCACATAATTATCGAAAAAATGTTTTTCTTCCCGCCATCCTTGGGTCCAGAACCAAAGAGCTTAACGTTCTGCCACTGAGATATTTAGAAATATATGTTTTGGATTTCTGCTAAAACCAAATCCTCTTTAAAAGCAACCAATACCATTATCGGAAACCGTGCGCAAAGCGAGCTTTAATAATAAATAATTAGATTGCTAGTGTAATAAACTTTGAAATTACATCAGTAAATAATGTGATTGTAAATAGATCCGCAAAAATAGCAAAACGGGAAACCGCCATATTTTAGAAGATGAAATTTTTTAAAGTTTTAAAAATAATTTTTGTTGTATTTAAAAAGAAAGACAAACTTTCCCGGGTAATGAATTACCTGAAAATATTTTTAAATCTCCTACAAGCATCACAGGAAACGGAAAAAGTTGCCTGTGTCGTGATGGAGGACTTAGCCAGCGGAGAAATTGAACTCACGACGCTTGGCTAGACGTGATGCCAACCCACCACTCAGCGTTGATCAGGTTACGCTTATAGTTACTATTGTTTTGGTAGAATGAGGTAGAAAACTAATGTATTCTCTTCAACTTCGCATACATGGCATATAAATACAGGTACATATTACAACTTTTTTTAATTCTTTGAATGATTTCAGCGTAATTTTTTTTTGTACTTAGCCTAATTCATCGAAACAACATTTTATGTTGTTGTGTTGTGTTATGAAAATTGGGGGTAGTTTAAACTGCTTATCATGCTGGTTAAAATGTTGCAAAAGAGGTTAAACATGTACATACCTAACCCCTTTGCAAATCCGATGTTGATAGATGGGTAAGTCAAATATTCTACTTAATATATTCATATTTAATATATAGACCCTCGCCGGTGCACGTGCGTGAAACTCGACGGACACGACCCGTCCACCGTTAATACAGGCTTCATGAAAACGGGTCGTTTTGCCGAACAGTTTTTTTTTTGTATGTAAACTAGCTACCGGCATCTGTCTTTCCTCCTTAATCCAGACCTCTTAAAGGCACTCAATAATAAATCCCTTCATAAGCATGCTAGGTAAGCTGATCCGCGTGTAAAATTCCTGCAAATTTGTATGTGAGTACTCCGCATTATGCTACAAATCAGTCAAACAAAATATTCGATTAATAACATTAAAAAGTTTTAATAAAATCACAACAACACACTTAACGTAGAATAAATAGGAGCTATTCAAAACACGAAGTATTTGATTTTTTTTAAATATGGGTATGTAGATAAAGGTTGTTAAATGTAAAAGAAATTCATTTGATCAAAACATAAACATTGTACGTCTGTTTCAGCATTCAACTAAAAGGCCTTGTTTTCAATGGAGAATTTTTTTACGAAGCAATAAACTTGTGTGAGTTTTTTTTGTTGCTTGGAAGTCCTCTCCCCACCCCACTGTGTGCTACTAGAAGCACCGTAATATGTATATAAAGCTTGGAACCTACATTGACTAGACACAAGCAGTTTTCTTCTCTGAAAAGGCAAACATATCACAAGCAAAATGAACCCAATCGTTAGTATAAAATATTAAATTCCAAACATATTTATTGATTTTTTTTTCTCGAATTGTATTTGGGATTTTGTGACGTCTTGCGCATAATATCCCAAATATTATTTATTGAACTTTATGGGTACAACCGTATTGATAGCTTCATTATTTGAATTACTTCATAGGACAACATCTAAGAAATAAATCAATCTAATCTTTTCTTCATTGCTTTCAGTTCATCGCTACCTTCCTGTGCATGGGGGCCCTGGTGTCCGGGAACCCCCTGCTGCTTAACAACGCCAATGGAGAGGAGAAGGTCTGGTGGAGAGTCAGGACTGGGCTGGTGCCTGGAGAGGCCCAGGAGCATGGGCCGCTCCTGGAGTGTGGGCTGCACGCGCTGCCCCCTTAGGCGCATGGGGACTGGGAGGACGCCTTGTAGCCAACTCTGGACTGGGATGGGCTAACCAGCTAGGTGGTGTCGCATGGAACAACGCTGGACTCGGCTGGGCCTCTCCCGTCAACTCCTGGGTCCGTGGAGGCGCTCCCATTGGAATTGACGGACGTGTTGTGGACACCCCTGCAGTGGCTATCGCCAAGGCCGAGCACGCAGCTGCCAAGATTAACACTGTCGTCGAGTCATCTTTGATCAACCACGGAGCGTGGTAACTTTTTTACCCGAATGCTAGCAAACCGATCTGACATAATATTATTTATTTGTCATGCACAACATTGTTACCAGATTTTGAAATAAATTTTAAATGTGTAATTTTTCATTGTAAAAATACAACCAAAAAAATTCTTTATATAACTGTTTTTTTTTCACCTTCGAGCCTTTAAATGAAATTTCTGAATTGACATGTATGATCGTTGAAACCTAAACATAATATTGTGATAATTTATCGGTTTATTATTTTTTTTTATTAAAACAAAGACAAATATTCCCTGGTTACGAATAAAATGACAATATTTGAAAATCTCCTACTAGCATCATGGTAAGCGGAAGATGTTGCTTGTGTCGTAAATGGAGGACTTGGCCAGCCAAGGAATTGAACTCACGACGCCTGGGTGAGACCCAAACACGATACCAACTCAGCCACTGACCGGTTAAACCGGTATTTGTATATGATTTATTTTGAGCAATAATAGGACATACAAAATAACTCAGTCTCTGTAAAATCTCCGGTCCAACTGTCTATTTTTATTCGTTTTTTTTTATTAGTTTGTTTTACCCTAATCTTTTAGTATCAAGAAATCTTGTTTAAAAAAATCATAAGTAAATAATTTTAGATCCTGGACGAAAAAATTGACCTGACATTTTTTTTTCTTTTTTATTATTTATAATACTTCTACCAACCGATTTTGTCAGGGTCTTGGTTAAAAATTTGCTTTTCATTAATTAGTATTGCTTTTTACAAAACCTTAACTATACATATCGTCAATATATCGCATCATTCGAATATAACGCCAATATAACCAAAACAAAAAGCGTAATTTCTCATGGTACAACAAATGAAGTAGTGAATTCCGTGGGTCTTTAAATAAACATTAAGGCAAAACAAAACTTCCGCAGAACAAAATATGTGTCTATTTTCTATTTAATTCTTTTCATCAATTAGTACTTTTAAATATCTAATGTATTAAATAAATAATTATTTTTTATAAAATGATTTAACATAAAGAAAAACATTTTCTTTCACATCCTGCCGCGATAACATGATTTTATACAATCGATGTGAGTCGGGAAAACGACGATATGCAATATTAATGCCACTCCTAATATTGCAGTTTTATCTATTATCGATCTATTCATTATATTATTCGATCTTATGATTTGGCATTCATCGGTTTTTTTAATGTGAATACCACACGATGCGAATAATATCTCCTAATCTTATTT
The DNA here is from genome assembly GCA_022606495.2 of Halesus radiatus. Classification (NCBI taxonomy): domain Eukaryota; kingdom Metazoa; phylum Arthropoda; class Insecta; order Trichoptera; family Limnephilidae; genus Halesus; species Halesus radiatus. The sequence goes on along the minus strand of JAHDVE020008417.1, from coordinate 10,162 downwards.
AATCAACCACTGAGCGTTATAAAATGAAAGTTCCAAAGAAATTGGTAACATTTTTATTTTGTTCTACTGCATTGTTATCATAATTTGATTTCTTTTTACATCGCTTCATTAATCTATTTGTATCTGATGTTTTTACATGGGTTTATTTTGAATTATTTACTATTTTTTACGTTCAATGGGGTGTTACATTATATAAAGTGGTTAGATTTTTCAAATAAGTGTTAGTAAAACAAACTGGTTACAAACAAATAATAAAAATAATAATATCTTTAATTTATTAAATTTAACTATAACTAAAAGACATGTATAATATAATAATGTAAGTGTACAGTGGTTTATAAAGTAAAATTGAAAATAATATAATAACAGTTATAGCTGAAGTTTCAAATAACCCGCCTTATTATAATTATTAGGGTTATTATGAGGCCTTATTTTGATGTATTTATTTATTTTATTTTTTTTATGTGTGATGCATCATCCGCCTACTATTTTATTTTTTTTACTTTTGTACATATTTTGTATATTTATTATAACTATCACATGCATATTTTGTATGGAATGTGTGAGACTGCACTAACCTCGCCACATACCGGAATAAACATTTATTTATTTATTTTATAAAAAATGGTTTACTAAATAGATTTAATAAAAAAATGTCTAAATTTATCAGAAACAATAATTGGAGGTGAAAAATTGTTAAGTTGAGTTTAAGATATTTAATTCGTCATGTTAAATGTTCAATGTATATTTGTTTGATGAACTTTGCAGGTGAGGAATTGATTCATAATTTGTTTGTGACATTGAAAAAAGTCCTTATGCCTGGTGACTCAGGAGCTCGCAACAGTCAAGTTCCGAATTTATAATTTATAAAAAGAAACATAATTCGTTTTCTTCTTTCTGTCTTCAAGTGTAAGTAGTTTTTAATAAGATCGTGTATTTTATTTCTTCCAGGAGAAAATAATAAATTAATGGCATCTAAAAGTTTTTGCTGAATCCTTTTGACATTTTGAATGTGAACTTTATGGTGAGGTGACTAAACAATATAGTTATACTCTAGTGGGCTGCGAACTAGTGAGACAAATACATTTTTCAGGACGGGAAGTGAATTAAAGTTTTTAATGGCTCTCAGCAAAAATCCTAACTAACTAACCATCACGCCGTTTCCCCGCAGGGGTAGGCAGAGAGGACGGACCGCCAAACAACTCGATCTTGGCATACACTTCTTGCTTCATTCACATTCATACATCGTCTCATACATTCTCTTCTATTATTCCGACTTCTGACATGGCCCGACTCAAGTATTTGATTCACTGATCATGCCATGTCTTCCTCGGACGTCCTCGGCTTCTTCTTCCATTCACATTCGCGTCATACATTCTTCTTACACTCCTTTCTTCGTTCATCTGCTCCACATGCCCAAACATCTAAGCGTCCCTTTTTTAATCTTACTCATTACGCTTACATCAGCCTTGCATTCTTTACGAATTTCAATATTTTTCACACGATCATACATGGTTTTACCGCACATTCGCCTCAGAGATCTCATTTCTACGGCATTCAGTTTACTTTCATCCTTCTTCTGCCATTTCCATGCCTCACTGCTATACATCAGGGTTGGTATCAGCACTCCATTGTGGACTGCTAGCTTCGCTTCTTTGGACAACTTTTTGCTAGCGCCAACCGCGTTCAGTCCTCCATTAATGGAGTTTCCTGCATTCACCCTTCTTTCAATATCCCTATCAGTCTTTCCATCTCTCGTAAACAGTAGCAAAAATCCTAATGTTTTCATACTGCTGTTTATAATCTGATTTATGTGGTGTACAAATGGAGTAAACATGTTGAGGTATACAAATGGAGTAAACATGTTTTCGAAATATGGACCACATAAATGAGGCCAATAGGATACATTGAGATAACACGGGCTTCAGTCGATGACAAGCGCTCGCCGGGTATGGATCTCCGAAGATTTTTGCAAAATGCCTACATGACTGTAAAATTAGTTCTAGAAAAAATATAAAAAGCAAAGCCACCATTCATCGGTTTTAACGTAATCGATATACTGTAATTTGACCTTTTTATTGCGGTCGGAAGGATTAGAGCTACATCGACAGCCGTTTCACCCCCTTGTATTTCGCGGGAACAACTTTTTAGACTGATTTTGTTAGGAACGTTGACTCTATTTATGTACCTCTATGTGTAAAAAATCTATTTTGTCGTCAAATATAACTGACAGATTTCTAATTTTAGTTAATATCTCCAATAGAATATTGTCTATCGCGTAAATGAATAGTATTGGAGATTTGTTTCGACATATACAATACATAATTTATGTTTTCATAGCCATGATAAAATGTACTCATGAAATAAAATGTTTAAAACAGGTGTTTTTTATAGAACTTTTTTTGTTATTGTTTGGTTTTATTACATTGGAAAAACTGCTTATAAAGTAGGTATACGATAACAAGGGAAAGGGGCAAATTTTGCAATTTAAATAAATATATTATTTTAGCATACTCTCATAGGATTCGGGTACTAAAGTTACCACGCTCCGTGGTTGATCAAAGAAGACTCGACTGCGGTGTTGATCTTGGCAGCTGCGTGCTCGGCCTTGGCGATAGCCACCGCAGGGGTATCCACAACACGTCCGTCAATTCCAATGGGAGCGCCTCCATGGGCCCAGGAGTTGACGGGAGAAGCCCAGCCGAGTCCAGCGTTGTTCCATGCGGCACCACCCAACTGGTTAGCCCATCCCAATCCAGAGTTGGCTACAAGGCGTCCTCCCAGTCCCCATGTGGTAAGGGGAGCGGCGCGGGCAGCCCACACTCCAGGGGCGGCCCATGCTCCTGGGCCTCCCCAGGCACCAGCCCAGTCCTGGCTCTCCACCAGACCTTCTCCTCTCCACTGGCCGTTGTTCAGCAGCAGGGAGTTTCCGGACACCAGAGCGCCCATGCACAGGAAGGTAGCGATGAACTGAAACAAATTAAGATACGATCAAATAGATTTCTCATAAGTACCCCATTTTGATGAACAATGAAACTGTAATATTAGTAAAATGTTCCACTATAATATAATTTAATGTACTCACGATTGGGTTCATTTTGCTTGTGATACGTTAGCCTTTTCAGAGAAGAAAACTGCTTGTGTCTAGTCAATGTAAGTTCCAAGCTTTATATGCATATTACGATGCTTCTAGTATCACACAGGGAGGTGGGGAGAGGACGTCCAAGCAATAAAAAATACTAACACAAGTTTATTGCTTCGTAAAAAAACTCTCCTTTGAGACACAAGGCCTTTTGTTTATGAAACAAATGTACAATGTCCATGTTTTGATCACGTGAAATTACTAACAAGCTTTATCTACCTACCTGCAGTATAAAAATAAGTAAACTATTGTTTGTTTTTATTTTTCATTTAAACATTCTGCAATAAGCGCGTTATGATGATTTTATTAAAAAATGTAATAGTATCAACAGAATATTTTATTTGGGCGATTTCTATAACATATATTTATATCTACATTTTTTTTACAAATTAAGCGAGTGCTTACAGTGGGTTCTTAGAAGTTAACAATATAGATTGTAATGAAAAATAAAATAAAGCATACTAACTATAACCATTTAAAATTATATTTTTTTAAAATGAACTAAGTATTGGAAGTTTTTCATTAATACATAGAAATTAATTTGTAAGAAAATTGGAGATATTCTCCGATGTAATTTGAATTCTTTTTTCAGCGCTTTAAATGATAATTTATTTATTTGTTTATAGTAGATTTTTACAGATGTTAACACTACAATTATAAAAACTCAATTAGCCATGATTTTTTAATTGTTTTATACTCGTAATTACGTGAATGCTATTGACTTATTTTTTTTATATGAATAACGCTGAAACAGCTGTCAGAGTAATAAAAAACTAAAATACTTGCAGAACTTAATAAAAGCATAATTAAATTGGATTTACATTAAAGTAAAATAAATAAACAAATGGAGTTCAATTAAACACAAAAACAATTAATCACCAACTCTTCTTTTGCCACTACATTTTTGATGAATATAATATCAATACCGAATAAGAGTAAAATGGGATATGCAATTATCATGCGATTTGCAGTATTTTCTGATATTGCGTCCTGTGCGTGCAAAATCATATCTTCCAACGTTAAAACATTCGAATATAACGTGTTATCTGGAATGATCTGCCAGGTAAGTATGTTTCCGTATCTGTTTGTACATAATAAGATAAACCCTTGCATGTAATATTTTTACAGCTTCCTTGAGGTGATTTTTTAACAAAAACGGCGCTGTGCAAATTAAAATTATTATTACTAACAAAATAAAACATTGAATCAATGATCGGTGTGGCTGAGTTGGCATCGCGTTTGGGTCTCACCCAGACGTCGTGAATTCAATTCCTCGGCTGGCTAAGTCCTCCATTACCCTCCAGTAGTAGGAGATTTTAAAATATTGTCAAGTTATTCGTAATCAGGGAATATTTGTCTTTCTTTAATTAAAAAAAAAATAATAATAATAATTTTGATTTTCACAATTTTGGTTTTTCTGAAATCGTTCTACGAATTAAAAAAATATTTTTATACATTTTTTCTAAGCAATGGATGTTAGGCCAAAAAAAATATATGTGTATGTATACCTAGTTCTACAAAACGACTGCAACTAAAAGCGATATCGGATCGACACATTGACAAATAACAGTTTCTAAACAAGGCAACCGTATTATTGTTTTCGCGATTTTTGCGGATCTATTTACAATCATATTTACTGATGCAATTTCAAAGTTTGTTACACTTTATCATTTATGCTCGCCTTGTCCACTCATTCTGACAATGGTAGTGGTTACTTTTAGCTGGAGGATTTGGTTTTCGAATTTGGAAGGGATGAAAAACAACAATATTTAAAATCCATTTTAAATATATATCTCCGTGGCAAAATAGTAAGCTCTTTGGTTGTGAACCCAAAGATCACAGGATTTTTATTTCAATGTTTTTTTTCGAACAAATTTTAAATAAATCCATATAATATATTATGCATACCATAGTGCTATATTCTTTTAGTAACGCCCTAGTAGCAAAATACCTCTCGATTTCTTCAAAAGATGTAAAATTACTTTGTGGAGTCATATTTATTAAATTAAAAACAATTACTTTGTTTAAAACCACTGTGTTAAATATGTTTCATTTTAGAAATTTGATAAAGTTATAGTCAATTAAATGTTATTAATAATTAAAAAAAATTTAATGTTTTTAAATCCATTAATTTTTTGTTATATTTATTTAAATAGTTTTATAATTTATTTTCATATTAATAATATTATTATTACAAATTGTAATTATTATAACTATTATAATTTTATTTTATTTATATTAATAATAAAAATGATCTATTTTTTAAATATTTAACGAATCTTTAATATAATTTTTTTTTTCTATGGTTTTTAACAATTTTATATAATTACTTATCTACTTTCATCACTTATTTTTTAAAAGTTTTTGTTTGTGTTTTTCATTAGTTCTATTTTTTTATTATTATTTGTCTATACTTGTCATTATTTTTTTAGGTTTCTCCCGACGAGGAGAGCTTTGCTTCTGAAACGTGTAGATATTTACATATTAAATACAGTGATTTTAAATAAAGTTATTGTTATTTAAATTTATTGATTTGATTGTACGCCCGTCTGGGCTTTCACAGATACTTTTATATAATATAATTATTAGCTCTTAGTTTAAACACTTGAGTAGGGTAGCCAAATCGATATAACACCCATCTGGCAAAAAGACATTTTCTAGAAGCAATTTTTGTTATTTCCTTTGTGTTTTCTAAAGCACGTTATGTTTAATATCACCGTGAAATACCAAGCTTAAAATAAACGTTGTCTGAAAAAAGAATATTTAAATAGAATTATGATAAATTAAATGTGTACCTAATCATTTAAATACACCATTCGATCTCTCGAATGTAAACATTATCAGCAAGTTCTATTTGGTAAGCAAATAATTCAAAATTCCCTATGATGAGGGAAAGAAAACATTATTTTCTTACTTATTAATAAAATAAGTAATGTGTCTAGATAAACCTGGTAAGCATATCCGCTAAATTACATTAATATATTATAGCCTTGCTTTTCGGTGGGTAGTTTACGAAGCAATAAACTATTGTGGTGGACATTTCCGCACGAGTCCTCTCCCCACTCTACAGCTGAATGCATGATTACATATAAAGCTTGGAACTAGCATTGACTAGACACAAGCAGTTTTCTTCTCTGAAAAGGCTAACGTATCACAATCAAAATGAACTCAATCGTTAGTACAGAATAATAAATTAATTAGAAATAGATTTACCGACCTTTACTGGTAAAATCGTAATGACAGATTCGTTATTTGTATTAGTTCATAGTACAACATCTTAGCATGAAATCGATTTAATATTTTCTTTATTGCTTTCAGTTTATCGCTACCTTCCTGTGCATGGGCGCCCTGGTGTCCGGAAACTCCCTGCTGGTGAACAACGGCCAGTGGAGGGGAGAAGGTCTGGTGCAGAGCCAAGACTGGGCTGGTGCTTGGGGAGGCCCAGGAGCATGGGCCGCTCCTGGAGTGTGGGCTGCCCGCGCTGCCCCCCTTACCACATGGGGGCTGGGAGGACGTCTTGTAGCCAACTCTGGACTGGGATGGGCTAACCAGCTGGGTGGTGCCGCATGGAACAACGCTAGACTCGGCTGGGCCTCTCCTCTCAACTCCTGGGCCCATGGAGGCGCTCCCATTGGAATTGACGGACGTGTTGTGGACACCCCCGCAGTGGCCATCGCCAAGGCCGAGCACGCAGCTGCCAAGATCAACACTGTTGTCGAGTCTTCTTTGATCAACCACAGAGCGTGGTAACTTTAGTATTAGATTCCTAATAGACTGCGCAAAGATAATATTATATTAAAAATGCAAAACCTGCCCTTTTCCCTTGTTGCCATATACCTACATTATTTTAATTGTAATGCAATTTTTCCCATGTAATAAAATTAACCATTAAAAAAGAAATCAATAAATAACATCTGGTTTTTTTGTGTCTTCGACTATCTCCACAACATTTTATTTCGTTTGTTCATTTTTTCATTTCCATGAACACAGAATATGTCTTGTGGTGGGGGATGCTACATTTTTTTAGGAGCGACTACTTGATAAAAAAAAATTGTGGCGATCGACTGATATCGTTTGTTATATATATAGTATCATAAGCTAATAAGATAAGCAATTACATTTCGGATATATGTATGCATTTTGAAAATCGTGTTTTATACATATAAATCGAATTGACAACAATATATGGTTACGTATTTCACTACATAAAAAATAAGTACATATTTATCTCCAATTACGTATATACGCATGCACTTACTCATTCGTGTTTACTGAACATCAGTAACAAATTTCACGAACTGTGAGTGAGGTGGGTGAAGTGAGAGAAGATAAAAATGAGGGAAACATCAGTTATTTATTTATTTATTATACTATATACTCCCTATATGGGCTTTTACATATTTAGTCAGTTACAATAGTCACACAGGTGCGAAACACATCACAGTAGGTACATAGATAAAATGGATAGCCTTCATGAAATACAACAACTATATATTTCATTTGTCTCATGAACAAATACAGGAATAACATAGTGTAAGTACCTTTCCAAATAATTAGCTATACGAGCAAACATTTAAAACATACCTTACTTTCACTAATACTTATACTTTAGACACAAATATTAATAATTGTTGAAGATGTATGCAATAATCATCTATTTTTATTTGTATTCCAAGCAGTGGAACATATCTACAATGTCTGAAATTGTATTTATTACCTTCTGCGTGAAGTCTAGGTATAAAAGAATTTTTTGATGACTCAGTCCGTTAAAAATGAATAATATTTTAGATCGAGTAGTTCAGTTGGAATATTAAATTTATTTAATCTGATTATATCAGTGCTGTCTATAAAACCATTAACAATTGTGCAAATAAAAAGTGGGTCACAAACAAGTCTTCTATCTAAGAATTTTAATTATTTCATTAAGTAATTCTAATTTATAGTTTCAATAGGTAATCCGAGTTTATAGTTAACATATCATAGAAATTCATGTTGAACTTTTTCAATGGAGTCAGAGTGAATTTTATAGTGAGGGGGGCATATAGAAGAATTATATTGCACTTGCCTACGAACTAAGGAAAAGCATAATAATTTTTAATAATTTATCAAGGTGAGTGCGAGGAGTAGTGACTGTGAGTGAGATAAGTATAATATTTTATTAATTTTTGAAATCCTAGTTTCTTATTTTTTATTAAATTATGAGACATTTAAAATTACAGTGTCTAAACTACATGTCCTCACCGCATGATGGTGCTTTTAAATATTACCTGGTCGTTATTGCCCTTAGCATCTTATGATTATTGTAGGGAAAAAACAGTAAGAGAAGAGATAAGAATTAACGAATTTTAACAGACGTTTAAACAAGAAATAGTACAATATATAGGTCCTCGATTGACCAAAATACCCATCCCCGTCATATACGAACAGTATTTTTTTAACAATTTGGGAAAAATGCGTTCAAAAGGCCACGTTGTACTTTTTTTGGTTACATTGTATGTGATATTGATGTGTAACTAACTAACTAACCATCACGCCATTTCCTCGCAGAGGTAGGCAGAGAGGACGGACCGCCAATCAACTCGATCTTGGCATACACTTCTTGCTTCATTCACTTTCATACAACGTCTCAAACATTCTCTTCTGGCATGTGATGTGATGTGTGTTATATACATAAAATGTAAAAACATCAGATACCAACAGAACGTTTAATGTAATTAGGGTGTGAACCATTTATTGGAAGACCAACACCTGTTTTGTTTTGCAAAAAAAAAAAGAAGCAAACAAAATGTGAAGTAAACTGTCTGTTTTCCTTAGGTTTAATCATTTTATAGCAAATTTTTTTTTTTATATAATCCAATGCGTTACAAAAATTAATTAAATATTAATTAAAAAAACAAATGGCTTTGAAAAAAAACAGTAAGGAAAATAGACATTTCCTATTTTTCTAAAAGATTTCATTCACCCTAAAATTTAAGTTTAGATATAATGAATTCAACAATTCGTTTGTTTGAAACCACTATGAAATAATTATACATCTCCAGAGAAATTACCCTTTTTGTTTAGTTTATATTTGTGTTATATTGAAACTATGTGATTAATGATTACAGTAATTTATAAATATTTTTCTGCTGTATATGCTTGACTTTACATTATCTGATTTTTTTACATTATTTTGCAATTGAAATTGAAAATGATCGAGATGATTCTGAAAACTGTTTACCAAACACTACCTATATCAAATGTCACATTTTTAAAGAACTCCAATTTAATGCCTTGAGTTGCAACTGAAAACTATCGACCTAATTTATTTTACACATTTAATAATTTACAGCATTATTTTGAATATGCATAATCGACCGGTCAGTGGCTGAGTTGGCATCGCTTTTGGGTCTCGCCCAAGCATCGTGAGTTCAATTCCTCGGCTGGCTAAGTCTTTACGACAAAGGCAACATCTTCCGCTTATTGTGATGGTAGTAGGAGATTTTCAAATATTGTCAGGTTATTCGTAACCATGGAATATTTGTCTTTCTTTGAAAAAAAAAACAATTTAAAAAAAAAACGGTTAAGGTTTTTTTTTAAAAAAGAAATACAAATAACAAACACATCTTCGGGGTCTTGTTTAAACAAGACCCCGAAGAAATCTGTTGTTGAAGACAGTATTATGAAAAACAAGAAACGAAACTTGCGTCCACGATCTAAAATTATTTGCTTTTATACGGAAAGGTTAGACCGGAGAATTTACAGAAAATAAACAATTTTGTAGAAGTGTTTTTGATAAACTAACTAACTAACCATCACGCCGTTTCCCCGAAGGGGTAGGCAGAGAGGACGGACCGCCAAACAACTCGATCTCGGCATACACTTCTTGCTTCATTCACATTCATACAACGCCTCATACATTCTCTTCTGTTATTCCGACTTCTGACATGGCCCGACTCGAGTATTTGATTCACTTGATCGTGCCATGTCTTCCTCGGGCGTCACCGGCTTCTTCTTCCATTCACATTTGCGTCATATATT
>JAHDVE020008416.1:0-13458 GCA_022606495.2 Halesus radiatus | reverse complement strand
TCAAACCCAATTATAAGACCGCGGTCGACTCACTCAACCCTGAAGGAGAGAAAAACCTCATTGCTGTACCGGAATCTGAGCTAACCATTGTCTGGACAAAGACGTACCTGCCTTGGAGACTAACACCTGGGTAAGTCACGCCGATATTCTTGTCTCCCCTGTTTCCCTGTAATACAACATTAACGTCCAACTTGGGGCTACTTTCCCTATAATACAACACCGGCTTCCATCGTGAGGCTTTCTTCCTTCCCAACCTACTCTCCTTCCCCTTATTTCCCCATAATACAACAACCAATAAATGAAATAACTAAATAATCATCTCGCCGTTTCATCGCAGGAGTAGGCAGAAAAGATAGACTGCCACACAACTCCGTCTTGGCACACACTCCATACTTCTATTTATGTTTTTTCTATTATTCTAACTCATGACAAGATCCGAGTATGTAGTCCTAGTACGACAAAGTACTGTACTTATTAGACTCTAGTCTCTCCGGGCGTTCCCACAGAGCATATGGTAGAACCAATGAGGGCGCGTTCCCCATTTATCTAGCACTCACATCACTTCATAATATATTCTCCTTGCACTTCTTTCTTTAAACAGACAAGTAGGTACGCTAGATACGTAGTTACGGTGTGAGTAGTTACGCTGTACGTAGTTGGTAGATAATCCAACTACCCACGACATGCACGTCTGTCTCATGTTTCATTCATTGAGCCATCTATCGCACAAAGTAAGAACTTCGTGAAAAGCGCAATATCAAAAATATTTTCAGTCAAAAAACATTCGCAGTCACAAGTTTCAGCAAAGGAATTTCTGAAACCCTTTCAAGTACTAAATAATCATTAAAAAAAAACAATCAATAACTTATGAAGTACATGTTTATTTTTCTGTAATATTAATTGGGCCAACAATGTTTACAGAATTATACAGCAATTAAGTTTCTTCAATTTATTTATAAAATACATGATATTTAATGGAGACATTTACATGGAGTAGATACATTAGATCACCATACTAGGAGGCTGCCTAGTACGGTGATCTAATGTATGATGCACACATGTGCACATTTGTATGAAGTCTAGTGTAAACATACGGATTTATTATATAAATTATATTAAAATGCTGACAATTGGAAAAAAATACAATAGAAAGGAGAAAAAGACATGCGTAAGGATTAGGTCACAAAAATATAATTTTTGTTTTTAATATGTGCAAGCATGCACACATGTGCACATAGGTGCACACATACATACACCTATGCACATATGTGCACATAGGTGCACACATACATACACACGCATATAAGACTTGTATACATACGTACGCACATATTCTCGTACATATACGTACGCACACATACATACTCGTATACGTACGCCCTTGAGCTGATTTTTCACAAAAACGGCGCTATACAAGTAATGCAATTAATATTATTATATACAGATATGTGAGCACATATACATATATATACGCACACATACATACACTTACGCACACATACATATATGTACGCATATATAAATTTGTGTATGGAAATATCATATCGTATATATATCTACGAGTATATCCCGTTCCAACCATACTTTTAATTCCCCAATCCAACGCTTACACAGTCTTGGTCACAGTCAAATACTTAAATGATATGGATGTATTTGACAATAATCGAAACTTGGCAAATTTCAAAAGGAGGATGAACGAATTGTTTCTGCTCAGTTTATAAATTATTGTCAACTACAACTTATATCATTTAATTATTTGTTAATAATGTTAATATTGACTTTATGGATATTGTACTATTTACTATTTTCAAGTGTAACTTAATTTTTATCGTAGCTTTTCAAATGTAACTTAACTTTTATCAAATGTAATTTAACTTTTCTGCATGTTTTATTTTTTTTTCTTAAGTGATTTAAAAAATAATATATCTGTATGTAAAATCCTTTTGGGAGTTTAAATAATAAAATAAATAAAAAAAGAAATGTTTTCGAAAAGATCAATTACTTTGTGGTTTGACATATTATCAAATAAAATAAAAAAATATATATGAACACATTGTTTTGAACTACAAAGATTTTTAATTTATCACCAACCGGTTTCGCTTATCCCAAGCTTCGTCTGGGAAAAATTCAAAACTAAACAAAAATATACACTGAGTGAGCATGTATAGGTGAAACAAGATACAAAAAGAATAATACGGATACAAAATATAATATATATATATCTTTTAAACCACTATTAAATAATTCAATATCTGCATATTTCGAAAGCAATGGTTGCCTCGTCAGGATACAATGTATACTTTTATCGTCAGTCACAGTAACAGACGTTTTACTCGATCAAGATCAAGGACATTGTTTATTTTAATAATTTTGGAGGTGTCTGTTTCCCTTAGTAGAATTTGTCCTGATGTCGTCCAAGAGTGTTATCTCTGGCAATTTTTTTCGTTTGAGAATTATCTCAATTTCTATTAAGAAATTTTCTCTTTTGTGTTAAGTGTTCGGATACGTAAATGCGTTTGGCGTCTTGCGATAATCCTAGGTCGGTTGTATTTAACTTATTTGTGTTGATGGTAGTGGATTTCTTGTAAGCTTTAATTTTGTATAGGAAGTCATCACGAGATTTAATGTTGTTGAACGTCGCTATTATGGATCTGGGATTTTTCTCTGAAATTTTCGGTCCCGGTCTGTAGATTTTTGTTATTTCAGACTGCAAAGGTATAGCGGTATCTTCATAGTTAATTATTTTTCATATTTTTTTTATTACTTCTACATTATTTTCAATGCTTGACTCAGGAACACCCCTTATATCGATGTTGCATATTTGGCTTAAATACTCTATCAATTTTGTCGTCTTGTTGGGAAATAGTAATTTGTAGGACAGGATTATGTTTTTTTAGTTCAATTATATCAGTGTTGGCTTTTTCATGTGATGTTTCAATATCATTTATGCGATTTTTTAGTTCTTCATGTTGTTCCGATATAAATTGAATCGATTTTATAATTTCATTGTTTTGCGAGATGATTGATTCATATTTTTGTACATACGAGTTGAATTTGGCTTCTACAAATTCCATTATAGATGTTTTGAAATTAGCCAATTCCGAAGTTAAGAGGCCTTGATTATCGCCATCTGCCGTGGTAGTTGATGATTTTTTGTGGAGTTTGACTGGGCGTGTACAGATTTTGATGGTTGTATTGACTGTTTAGCTTGTTTGACGATAGATGGCCCTTCATGTTCATTTAATAATAAAATGTCACTGCTGAGTTTGGTTGTGTTATTTTTTTAAATATTTCATTCACTTTTAAAATTTCCACTGCACATTTTTAGCCCCACGGCGTGAGGTTTCCACAAATTCTGCACAAGTACGATGATAGTTATTTACACAAACACTACAGGATATAAAGTCAGATGGAGTATCAATACTCTTTTCACATACGATACACTGTGTATTCATTGTAAATGTTTTTATTATCTGCGAGCTTTATATAAAAGGTGATTTCGAGATGGTTAATTTGATGTTAAAAGGAATAGTTTCACTTAAGTTTCTTTAAAGGAGCCACTTTTTGTATTTTATGAGAGCCGACTCGTTTCAGAGGAGATTGACAATTTGTGACAGTTTTATAATGAAGACAAAAACACTGAAAAAAGCCACTTCGTGAGATAAAAATCCACTGGTTTGACGAGGGGTCTCCGATTTAGAATAGTTGAGTACTTTAAGCTTACTTCACTATCGTTTTTTTAATGATATTTTACTAATTTAATGCAGTCAACACGAGACTTATTATTTTTATTATTGTATTATTATTTATATACACGATTGATTACTTAAATACCTACTTCTAATTGGCATATTTCTTCAAGACCTTGTTGCAAACATATTATACTCTGACGAGACAATCGCGCAAATTTAATTAATATTATTTGTTTAGACCAATGATTCTCAATGTGAGAAATATCGCCCACCAGTGGCAATTTATGCCGCTCGTGGGGTGATCTTATATGATGTTGGACGATAGGCTGATTTGTACACTTGCTTTATTATAAGCACTGTAGATAAATCCATTTGGTCCAATTTAATTCATTCGAGCGTGACTTTTCAAACGATAAGAATCAACAGCATTTATTGGTTTAGGTCAGGCATGGGCAACCTTTTCTCGTCTGGAGTCGAATTGTCATTCTTCGAGTCGTTAATACGTTAATTGATGTACAAAAAAATATTGAAGAAAATAATATTAACATTTCTTAAAATGAAAGACGAAACCGGAAAAAATGACAGAAAATAACAAGATTTCTGTCGCATCTGGGGTTCGAACCCAAGTCCTCTGCCTATCCGGGGCAACGCTCAACCAACTTAGCTAATGAGACCAGTTCAATTTATGTCATCTTCATCTATATCATATCTCAAATTCAAGATTTGTGAAGATTTTTACTTTCTGTCATTTTTTCCGGTTTCGTCTTTCATTTTAGGATATGTTAATATTATTTTCTTCAATGATTAATTATTACAATGAGATTTTTAAATCTCAATAAAAATAATTAATACTAAGAATTTTAAAAAATATCTTGGTTAAATCGCATTCTCGAGAGCTCTGTCAAAAAACCATTCTAATAAAATTTTCACGTGCTCAAAAACCGTTTTTATGGCCCTTGGTCTGGCTTTTGACTGCCAACTTTTCCTCAGTCTCAAAGTCAAACGCGACCATAATTAGATTAAGAACCCCTTGTAATATGCAAGCAAGTACCAGCCTTAAATTTATTGGAATAATATTCCTTCTCGCACAAATGGTAACACTGCGTGAAAGCCGAACGATGGGCTAGGTTCCGTGGCTCTCGGAGCGTCCTGATTAGTGTTGGGTAACTAGCCAGAATTTCAATACCATAACCAACTGGTTATTAGAAGCTAAATAACCGGTTATATAACGGTTATTTGGTTATTTTGTTTATTTGGTTATTTCGGTTGTTCGGCTATATACTATATAGTATTGGCGAGTGGGGACACGAGATAAGCACCGATCGGGGGCGGCAACAACCAGGAATAACAATTAGCGGGCGTACAAAATAAAATAAAATCGTTCGCTTGATTTGTATTATGTTCCAATTTTATATATTTCTACATAGAATCTATATCATACATCTTTTAGAAATAGATGAGATATCGTTTAATGCGCTTAAGTAGTAGCAGACCATTTTTTAAACGGTTTAAATTAACAAAAATATCAAATACATCTATTGTACAATGGAAACATGTGAATTTTTTTATTAGAGAGTGGGGTTAATAAGATAAAAATTCAGATTGTATGTCATGACGTCTCAAAAAATAAGAATTAGGAATATTATAAATTATTTTTATCACTCCTTTCAATGCTAACTATTTATTTCATTCTCGCATTTAATAATACCACAACTCCTTGAAAATAATAATAACGGACAAGTAAATTAGCTTTTAATGGGATACCCCAATATTTAGATTTGTGTTTGTTATTTCCGAAGTGCAACTAGTAAATAAGTCATTAATTTTATCAAAACATTGTAAATTCTTTGGTAGGATCAAAATACAATGGTTGATTCGTATAAAAAATGTACCGTATTTACTGATTACTCCCTCAAATACTTGCGCGTGTTTACATTGCCGCTTCATACTGGCCACTGGGCTAATGGCTGGGGCTAGGTGGATAGTTATCAGTTGGTTATTTCAGTTATTTGGTTGTGGTTTTGTCAGTGGGTATAACTGGGTATTGGGTAGTTGTCAACTCACGAAGGGGATAGCGCAATACGAACTATATAGCTCTGTCTCGTTTCGCCTTACTAAAGAAAAAGACAGATATACATGCAGCATGGAGCCAATATAGCGCTGTCCCCTTGTCCCTAACCAAATAACTGAAATAACTGAAATAACCAAATAACCGAATAACCGAATAACCTAACCGTAGCTAGGCGTAGTTGCGGTTAGTACAGTGGGCATTGGGAACAATGTGAACCCGAGGCGAGTACCGAGCAGAGAATCTGAAGGGAGCAAAATTTAGAGTAATAATATTGTTACTCTAAGGGAGCAAAGTGTACGAATAACCCTTTGTGTGCAAAATAAATAAATAATGTTTCAATGAATTTTATATCTTGCTACATAGCAGCAATCCTTGTAGAATTATGTAAACGCTACAATTTTAATTAATTAGATAAAAGATTAAGTTTCATGTAGAACTTTTATAATTAAAAAAAGTTTTACATAATTTACACAGCACTTATTTTCCGGCATTATGTTTTTCGAAATGGGTCCAAATACTTCCTGCCATATTTGAAAAGTCAAAATTTTCACAAACAAACAACACTCATTTAATAATAATAATAATAATAACTTACTATTCTAAACAACTCAATAAACAATGATAAATATTATTTTGTTCTTTAAAAAAATGGCATCAAACTTACAAAAAAAAATCTATCGAAAGAAATAAATACAGTTACGAGCGCTGGAGGATTAACTGTTCGCTGTGAATGTGTGAATGCTAGTTACTATTGGCGTACTGACCTACTGACTGGCTACAGTTGTCTAGTTATCTAGTTATCTAAGTTTTCAGTTATCAGTTGGTTTTTGGTTATTTGGTTATGGTTTTGACAATGAGTATTGGGTATTACTGGGTATTCTGGGTATTCTGAGTATCAGGTAGTTCACACCTCACAGAAAGGAATAGCGCTATACGAACTATATAGATCTGTCTCGTTTTGCCTCAGTAAAGAAAAAGACAGGTATACATGCAGCAAGGAGCCCGTATAGCGCTGTCTCCTTTTGTCAAATATCCATAACCAAAATAACCAAAATAACGAAATAACCAAATAACCGAGCGGCCGCCAGCGTAACTCCGGGTATTTAGCAAATAACCGGTATTTAGTTGGTTATTGGTTATAACTGCCAACACTAGTTCAGGCCTACTCTCATAATCACTCGTGTCGAGTCGGTCTAATGACTAGGAAGTGTTGTATTGCCTTGCTCCTGGAGATTTGCAGAAGGTGCTGTGAAATTCCGTTGCCAAGGTTTTCCGCCTGGCTTGCAGGGCCTGCAACACGGGTACTGCGTCATTTGATCAAGTTGAGATGGCGCCACTTCCGTTCGCAGCTCGGATACGAATTTGGCCAAGTTGCAAATATATACAAAAATTTTCTCCCTCGCATCACTCGAGTCGAGTCGAGTCGGTCTAATGACAAGGACGTGTTGTATTGTCTTGCTCATGGAGAGTCGATGAAGGTGCTGTGACATTCCGTTGGCAAGGTTTACCGCCTGGCTTGCCGGGCCTGCAACACGGGTACTGCGTCGCTTGATCAAGTAGAGATGGCGCCACTTCCATTCGCAGCTCCCATACGAATTTCGCCAACTTGCAAATATATACAAAAATTTTCTCCATCTCATCACTCGAGTCGAGTAGAGTCGGTCTAATGACTAGGACGTGTTGTATTGCCTTGCGCAGGAGATTTGAAGAAGGTTCTGTGAAATTCCGTTGCCAAGGTTTCCGCCTGGCTTGCAGGGGCCTGCGACACGGGTACTGCGTCATTTGATAAAGTAGAGATGGCGCCACTTCCATTCGCAGCTCCCATACGAATTTGGCCAAGTTGCAAATATATACCCACATTTTCTCCATCTCATCACTCGAGTCGAGTCGGTCTAATGACTAGGACGTGTTGAATTGCTTTGCTACTGGATATTTGCAGAAGGTGCTGTGAAATTTCGATGCCAAGGTTTTCCGCCTGGCTTTCCGGGCTGGCAACAGGGGTACTGAGTCATTTGATCCAGTAGAGATGGCGCCACTTCCATTCGCAGCTCCGATACGAATTTCGCCAACTTGCAAATATGTACAAAAATTTTCTCCCTCTCATCACTCGAGTCGAGTCGAGTCGGTCTAATGACTAGGTCGTGTTGTATTGCCTTGCGCAGGAGATTTGCAGAAGGTTCTGTGAAATTCCGTTGCCAAGGTTTTCCGCCTGGCTTGCCGGGCCTGCAACACTGGTACTGCGTCATTTGATCAAGTAGAGATGGCGCCACTTCCGTTCGCAGCTCCGATACGAATTTGGCCAATTTGCAAATATATACAAAAATTTTCTGCCTCTCATCACTCGAGTCGAGTCGAGTCGGTCTAATGACTAGGACGTGTTGTATTGCCTTGCGCAGGAGATTTGCAGAAGGTTCTGTGAAATTCCGTTGCCAAGGTTTTCCGCCTGGCTTGCCGGGCCTGCAACACGGGTACTGCGTCATTTGATCAAGTAGAGATGGCGCCACTTCCATTCGCAGCTCCGATACGAATTTCGCCAACTTGCAAATATGTACAAAAATTTTCTCCCTCTCATCACTCGAGTCGAGTCGAGTCGGTCTAATGTCTATGACGTGTTGTATTGCCTTGCGCAGGAGATTTGCAGAAGGTTCTGTGAAATTCCGTTGCCAAGGTTTTCCGCCTGGCGTGCCGGGCCTGCAACACTGGTACTGCGTCATTTGATCAAGTAGAGATGGCGCCACTTCCGTTCGCAGCTCCGATACGAATTTGGCCAATTTGCAAATATATACAAAAATTTTCTGCCTCTCATCACTCGAGTCGAGTCGAGTCGGTCTAATGACTAGGACGTGTTGTATTGCCTTGCGCAGGAGATTTGCAGAAGGTTCTGTGAAATTCCGTTGCCAAGGTTTTCCGCCTGGCTTGCAGGGCCTGCAACAGGGTACTGCGTCATTTGATCAAGTAGAGATGGCGCCACTTCCGTTCGCAGCTCCAATACGAATTTGGCCAAGTTGCAAATATATACAAAAAATTTCTCCCTCTCATCACTCGAGTCGAGTCGAGTCGGTCTAATGACTAGGACGTGTTGTATTGCCTTGTGCAGGAGATTTGCAGAAGGTTCTGTAAAATTCCGTTGCCAAGGTTTTCCGCCTGGCTTGCAGAGCCTGCGA
This sequence comes from Halesus radiatus, assembly GCA_022606495.2. Taxonomy (NCBI): domain Eukaryota; kingdom Metazoa; phylum Arthropoda; class Insecta; order Trichoptera; family Limnephilidae; genus Halesus; species Halesus radiatus. The sequence goes on along the minus strand of JAHDVE020008416.1, from coordinate 4,531 downwards.
CACGGGTACTGCGTCATTTGATCAAGTAGAGATGGCGCCACTTCCGTTCGCAGCTCCGATATGAATTTGGCCAACTTGCAAATATATACAAAAATTTTCTCCATCTCATCACTCGAGTCGAGTAGAGTCGGTCTAATGACTAGGACGTGTTGTATTGCCTTGCGCAGGAGATTTGCAGAAGGTTCTGTGAAATTCCGTTGCCAAGGTTTTCCGCCTGGCTTGCCGGGCCTGCAACACGGGTACTGCGTCATTTGATCAAGTAGAGATGGCGCCACTTCCATTCGCAGCTCCGATACGAATTTCGCCAACTTGCAAATATGTACAAAAATTTTCTCCCTCTCATCACTCGAGTCGAGTCGAGTCGGTCTAATGTCTATGACGTGTTGTATTGCTTTGGTCATGGAGATTTGCAGAAGGTGCTGTAAAATTCCGTTGCCAAGGTTTTCCGCCTGGCTTGCAGAGCCTGCGACACGGGTACTGCGTCATTTGATCAAGTAGAGATGGCGCCACTTCCGTTCGCAACTCCCATACGAATTTGGCCAAGTTGCAAATATGTACAAAAATTTTCTCTCTCTCATCACTCGAGTCGAGTCGAGTCGGTCTAATGACTAGGACGTGTTGTATTTCCTTGCGCAGGAGATTTGCAGAAGGTTCTGTGAAATTCCGTTGCCAAGGTTTTCCGCCTGGCTGCCAGGCCTGCAACGCGGGTACTGCGTCACTTGATCAAGTAGAGATGGCGCCACTTCCGTTCGCAGCTCCCATACGAATTTCGCCATCTTGCAAATATATACAAAAATTTTCTCCATCTCATCACTCGAGTCGGTCTAATGCCTAGGACGTGTTGTATTGCCTTGCGCAGGAGATTTGCAGAATCTTCTGTGAAATTCCATTGCCAAGGTTTTCCGCCTGGCTTGCAGGGCCTGCAACACGGTGCTTAGGGTAATTAGCCAGAATTTCAATGCCATAACCAACTCGTTATTAGGAGCTAAATAAGTGGTTATAAAACGGTTATTTCGGTCGTTCGGCTATATACTTTACAGTATATTGGTGAGTGGGGACCCGAGATAAGCACCGATTATGTTCAAATTTTATGTATTTCTACATAGAATCTTTATCATACATCTTGTAGAAAGAGATGAGATATCGTTTAATGCATTTAAGTTGTAACAGATCATTTGTTAAATGGTTTAACTTAACAAAAATATCAAATACATCTATTATACAATGGACACATTTGAATTTTTTTATTAGGGAGTGGGGTAAATAAGATAAAAATTCAGATTGTACGTCATGACGTCTCAAACAATAAGAATTAGGAATATTATAAATTATTTTTATCACTCGTTTCAATGCTAACTATTTATTTCATTCTCGCATTTAAAAATACCACAATTCCTTGAAAATAATAATAACGGACAAGTAAATTAAATTAATTTTAATGGGATACCCCAATATGTATATTTCTGTTTGTTATTTCCCAAGTGCAACTTGTAAATAAGTCATTAATTTTATCAAAACATTGTAAATTCCTTGGTAGGATCAAAATACAATGGTTGATTAAAAATGTACCGTATATACTGATTACTCCCTCAAATACTTGCGCGCCTTTACATTGCCGCTTCATACTGGCCACTGGGCTAAGCTAGCTAGGCGTAGTTGCGGTTAGTACAGTGGGTATTGGGAACAATGGGAACCCGAGGCGAGTACCGAGCAGAGAAGCTGAAGGGAGCAAAGTGTAAGAATAACCCTTTGTGTACAAAATAAATAAATAATGTTTGCATGATTTTTTTTGTTATAATTTTATATCTTGCTACATAGCAGCAATTCTTGTAGAATTATGTAAACGCTATAATTTTAATTAATTAGATAAAAGATTAAGTTTCATGTAGAACTTTTATAATTAAAAAAAGTTTTACATAATTTACACAGCGCATTTTTTCCGGCATTATGTTTTTCGAAATGGGTCCAAATACTGCCTGCCTTATTTAAAAAGTCACGATTTTCACAAATAAACAACACTTATTTAACTTACTGTTCTAAACACCACAATAAACTATGATAAATATTATTTCGTCCTTTAAAAAAAATTTCCACAAACTTAAAAAAAAATCTATCGAGAGAAATAAATACAGTTACGAGCGTTAGAGGGTTAACTGTTCGCTGTGAATGCTAGTTACTATTGGCGTACTGACCTACTGACTGGCTACAGTTGTCTAGTTATCTAGTTATCTAAGTTTTCAGTTATCAGTTGGTTTTTGGTTATTTGGTTATGGTTTTGTCAATGGGTATTGGGTATTCTGGGTATTCCGGGTATCGGGTAGTTCTCACCTCACAGAAAGGAATAGCGCTATACGAACTATATAGCTGTGTCTGGTTTTGCCTCACTAAAGAAAAAGACAGGTATACAGGAAGCATGGAGCCCGTATAGCGCTGTCCCCTTTTGTCAAATATCCATAACCAAAATAACCAATATAACCAAATAACCAAATAACCGAGCGGCCGCTAGCGGAACTGCGGGTATTTCGCAAATAACCGGTATTTAGTTGGTTATTGGTTATAACTGCCAACACTAGTCCTGATCATTCGCTTCCTTGCCTTACCTCGAGTCGGACACATCGTTCGAGCAGCGTCTATTGCATTTACACAGCTTCACTTTGCTCGATTTTTAACCTTCCAAATAACTAAAGTTGTACGCGTGGTTTAATAAAATTATCAAATGGAGATCCTTCTTTTCTTAAGATACCCTCGCGACAACATTGACGTAAGACGGTGGGTAAGTATGTAAACATCACTACATTACACCGTATTAAATTGCCCTCTCAACACATAATGACAAGAGTTTGAAGCCCCCACTTATTTCATAAGTAGTACCTTTATTTTACTTTCTAATCCCTTCCCTACGCCGCCAATTTTTTGCGGCTTTTTCATGTAACATAACTTTAATTTTAACCCCCTCAATATACCTATCTAGACATTAACATTCATTTCACCAATATTTTGCCGGTTCTATATATCATGATATATGTAAAAGTATATGTAATAATATATAATATATTAATGTTGTCACATGGGGCCCAAGAAGCAGCTTTTAATCTCCGATCAGAAGATTTCGTACTTTGTCCACAAATTTGATGATTTCGTCGCCCATAAAACAAATTCTCGTATCTCATATTTAGCAACTTTCCAGAAGCAAATCCGGCAAAAAAAAAAACTGTTTTTTGGCTCTTGACTTTGTTTGTAATGTGGGCGACGATTTGTTCTGAATAAAATATGATTTTTTTTCCTATGGGACCAAATGGATTGAAATGTTATTACATATGTTTTAAGTGTGATGGACTAAAGACGATGCAATTACAAAAATTACAAAATTTAGTTATTGTTGAAATATCTCTAAATTAACGGGCCTTTGCGAGTATGTTTGGGTTAGGAAAGATTCACTTGCAAATATAGGGAATCTAGTCGTGCACAAATTTATTTTGTAGTAAAATCCATTTCTAAAATTGAATGCATTTTTGTATGGAGGAAAACTATAAAAATAAGGCTATTTTGCATTTTTGGAATTTTTCTTTGTATTCTTTGCATATTTGCAGCATGTTTTTACAAATTTGATTATTGCAATTTTTTTTTTCGAAATATAATCCAACGTCTCATTATTAGATATGATATTTAACTATGATACTATGATGATATCTTGTGGAAGGTGATCCACAGATCTCCAAGAGTTCTGGTGATGAGAACGGTTGGGTCGATGGGGAGGGGCTTGGCCGCAGTTTTGGGAGAGACCCTCACTTCGAAGTTCCTCAAGATGGCACATAGCGCCACCTTCGAGTTGGTAAGACCAAGTCGCATTCCTGAAAAATACAACAAAAGATTTAAAGCTCTCTGATTAATCTCTCTGGTTAATATTTCAGGAAGGAAACTAATTTCTTTTTAATTCATTTTAGGTGAATAAAAAAACTATTAAAATTGGAAAAAAATTCTTTTGATGAATATGTAGACTGTAGCTAGATTTTATTTTTAATAAAAAAACCTTATCCCCGAACACAATTTGGGAGGCGGGCATGGATACCGCCTCCCCGGGAACCATTCATTGGATAACCACCACCTCTGCCATAGGTCACTTCAATTGGTTCGCTACGTTTGGTGGCTTAGCAGGGGTACGGGGGTTCATGGGGTAAGGTGTGTCCAGGTCTTGGCGGGGGATGCGTCTACCCACCAACTGCATGGCGGTTCGAATGGCCGGAATAGGGTGACCTTCTGGACACACTGGCCTTCTGATTCCTACCCAACCCATATACCTTTCTCGTTCTCGAAACTTCGTTTACCTAAAAAAATCCTTCCACAAAGTATCCCCAAAGATAAAATAAAAGACACATTGCATCTAGCAGGTAACCCTCAAATAGTGCATATATTTTCACTAACTAAGTATAACTTGCGTTGAGAAAGGAGTAAGTCGGTTACCCATTGTGAGTGTCGAACCTCGGCTCGTTCGACTGCAAGTCAAGAGTCTTATCCACCAGGCTATTGACCA
>JAHDVE020008415.1:0-33824 GCA_022606495.2 Halesus radiatus | reverse complement strand
AATTTGACGAAGCTGGTTTTGGAGAATAGGAAACGATGCGAACATAAAATTACACTGACGAATTGAAAATATTTTGCGAATTAATAGCAGTGCAAAAAATAAAATAAATAAATAAAAATATGTGATAGTGCAAGTGATAAGTGCAAAAGTGATTGATAATAATAAAACCGTCTGATTGCTTTGAAAATAAATAAAATAAATAAATAAAAATATAAATAATTAAATAAAAATAAAAAATATAAAAATAAAAAAATAAAAACTTGAAAAACTTATAAAACTTAAAATTTTAAATAAAATAAATAAATAATGGAAAAAGTTAATAGATTGTAATTTATAATTTCAGTATCAATAGGAACATTTTTTTCAAAAAAAAAAAAAAAAATTAATTTTACGATTATGCAAATTAAGATTTAGGAATTTAAGGATTAAATTTAAAAGCAAGGGAACATAGTTTTACCATTAGATTGTAACAAGGAAACAAGATTAGATAATAACATAAGTTTAGAAAAAAAAAAAAATTTACTGAACGCGCAATACCTACGAGAAATCAAAAAAAAAACAAAATGGCGGGGCGGAAACGCAAAGCAAACACGGGACAGACAGAGACGAGAGAAGCAGGGGTTATAGCCGCGGCTCAGAAAACCTGTGAGGCAACGCAGCTTGATTTAGGACAACTAACCACGATAATACAATCAGCTTTGGGACCATTGGTCACAAAAGTGCAGGAGCTCGAGAAACAGCTCAACACGCCTGTGGCGGCTGCTACGACAGTAAGCGGAGAGAGAGAATCTAGAAATGCCATACAACTCGTGGAGATGATGCCTGCACAGGATAAACCGATCTTCAGTGGAGGGACACAAAACCCCCATCACCTTCTTGGAAGACCTCAGAGACTACAGCAGAAAAACTAAACGAGTTGACGATATCATGGTCGTTAGCGAGAGCTTAAAAGGTGCCGCGAAGAGTTGGCAAAAACTTTATTCAAGAAGATGGGTAACATTTGATGACTTCGAAAGAGACTTTCTTGCAAATTATTGGGGAGATATATGTCAGAAGAAAATGCGTAGGAAATTATCAGACGCAATATGGGACGAAAAAACAGGGTACATCAATGCTGGCGCATTTTGCGACATATTGGGAGTTAGCCAAGGCGCTTAAAATTACGGATACACCATTAGGAGTAATCAACGAGATTATGAGACATTACCCTAAAGAGACGCAGGCCTTGTGGTTTTCGCGGGAACAAGGAGATGAACTGGATGCGGCCGAATTTCTACGCAAGATGGATAATATGGTTTGTTCACCTTTGGAGCGGAGTGCACCCAGAAGAGATAGAGATGACCGACGAAATAAAGACGAATATAGAAACCAAAGACGCGCGTTAAAGGCCAAAATAAACGCACTTGAGGAGGAGACCACCGCACCTGGTTGCAGCGCGTGTAGGGGAGTGATGACATCATCGGAAAAAAATCTGACGACCACCATTGCAGTCAGCGGGAGGGAGATGGAAGTGTCAACGAACGCGGGAAACGGACGCGAGCCGCACCAGAGACCCTGAGGATAGCTGCTCTAACTGAAGAAGGGGAAAAGACGTCGAAACACAATGTAGCTTTGAAAATCATGCTTAAGTATAATTGGGACGTAAGAAAGGGTTTAGGTAGATTTGAACAGGGCATAACTACACCGATTAAGGCGAGCACTTGTGACAGGAAACGCGAGATGGGACGAAAAAAAGGCAAGAATGTGAATGAAAGTATGGATTTGAGTGCATATGTAAATTTGTTACAACATATAAGTGATGTATGGATTCAAGTTGAGGCGAAAGAATACGATAAAAGAGGGAATAATTTTGGGTTTAACACGATTTTTGGCGACATGGATGAATATGGAGAAGTGGGAAAAGGTAGCGCGTTACCTCAATTACCGGAAGCTGTAGCATATATTGACGACGTAAGAGTGAATTGTTTAATCGACACAGGTAGCCAAGTTACATGCGTAGCGCAAGAATTTTGGGAATGTTATCTGAGCGATCAGATAAAATACCCAATAATGCCGGTCACAGCGATTCAAATTAAAGGAGCGATGGGACAGAAAAGCCAGAAAGTATCTAGGTTAGCGGTGGTACCATTACGTTTTGGAGATTTCATTTTAAATACACCATGTTTAATAATACCTAAACTTATTCGTACTATCATATTAGGGGTAAATTGGTTGGATAATTATTCTGCGGAGATTACATGCGGCGAGGCTCGAGGATTAATAATTATGACAGAATTTGGAAAAAAGGCAGTAGAAGTATTAAATTCAGGTGTGACAAGATTAGAACCATTGGTAGAAATTCATGATAAAAGTTTAAATAGCAATACTAAAGCCGTGAATATAATCGAAAGTACTTTAAATAACAAGGCGAACCTCATGTGTAGGATAGAGACTTTTGTTTCTAGTTTAAAATTAGATTTTGAAGAAAAAATTAAATTAATAAAGATATTGAGAAAACATCGGACCAGATATATTATCTCGTTATTCACATGACGCTATCAACATTCAAGAAGAAAAAGTCGCTTGTCCAGAGGTAGCCTCGTTTGCGGTTGAGGGGAAACAATTAATCAGATCACACCTAGAGAAAATAAGTCTTTTACAGTGTCAGGATGAGGTTTTAGGCGAGATATTTAGACATTTGGATGGGAAAATTCTGGGACCACCAACTAAGATTGTCAGTAGATATTTGAAAAACTATAAGCTAGAGGATAGAACGCTATATTATACGACAGGGAGAAACAGGACTTTGTTAGCTATACCACTTGATTTAACTAGTGAATTGATTAAACTCGTACATCTAGAGATAGGACATGCAGGGGGATTTAAGACTGGTTCGGCGCTAAATGATAGATATTTTTGGCCAGGAATGAGAAAACAGACAAAACAAATGATACGTGGGTGTCATCTTTGTCAAATGGCGAAACGAGAGATTAGACCAACGGTAGGACCGGGTAAGTCAATCATCACTCGAGAGGTCGGAGAGCTAATTATGGCAGATTTGTATGGACCATTACCACGAAGCATTGGCGGAGTACAATTTATTTTCGTAATTCAGGATACATTCAGTAGATTTATTAAATTATTCAAATTAAAAATAGCAAATACTAAGGCCATATTAAACTGTGTTGAAAAATTTAATAAAACAATAAAAATAGAAGCCATTTTAACAGACAACGGGTCGCAATTTACATCGAAACAGTGGGATCGAACTTTAGAGAGGTTAGGTATAAAAATTTTGCATACATCAGTGCGTAATCCAGGACCCAATATTACTGAGAGAGTAAACAAAGAATTAGGACGTATCTTTCGGATATATTGCAATGAAAAACACACTAGATGGTCGATGTATCTTGACAATATAGAGCAGACATATAATAATACTATACACTGTACAACAGGATTTTCACCAAATGAGATAGCGTTTGGAAAACCACCGAAATATAGTTTAGATAAATACATGAGTAAGAGCGTCATACCGAAAATAGCGATAGATGACATTAGATCAGCTGTACGGAGAAATCTTGTCAGCAGTGCCGCAAAGAGACAACAGTTTTACAACATAAACAAAAGATTAGTGATTTATGAGATCGGCACTTTAGTAAAACTAAAGAAGAATACGCAATCGAACTTATTAAAGAAAGAAATAAAAAAATTCGCATTATTATACGAAGGGCCCTACGTTATCGCTGCAGTACCGTATAGTAATACCTACACACTCGTGGATCCAAAAACGCGGGAGATTAGGGGAGATTATAGTGCCATTCATTTAGCGAGATATTACACGGACGAGAAACCAAAGGGAGTGGAAATTATCGACATGGATTGAGATAGGAAGTTAAATTTTAGGGAAATGCGATGTTCAGTTATACTGTATTTAGAAGATAAGGAAATGTTAGATTAGAGATTGGAAAAAAAAAAAAAAATATTCTTTGTTTAGGTAAGAAAAGTTTTGTTATGTTATATTATCTTGATAAGTTGTCTGGTTGAGATTAAAGTTTTAGGGGTATTCATTGCACCAATTCGCTAGGGATTTTAAAATTATATTGTGTTCGTAATAATTCAACGTTGAGGAAAGGAATTATGATTAGGGATCAAAAGCTTGTGTTGATAATTGTTTAGGGGAGAAATCATGTTCACTTCATATTTTAGGTTATAGGATGTTTTGTGATAATGAATAAGAGATAGACTTAACATGGTATAATAGCATAATCACTTTAAGAAAGCGAGATGAAGGAAAGATTTGATTGAAGCGAAGGTGCGAGGAAGAAATGGGTATATTAAGGATTGTGATTGCGTGACAAGATATGAACTTATAGTTTAATTAATTAAGGATTATTTGAAAACTATTGTATTACTTGTTAAGGCAGATGTGTGTGTGAAAAAAAAAAAAAAAAAAAACCCGCGGAATCAACACAATCCTTTTAATAAACCATAAAATGAGGGACCTACGTCACATTGGAAGGGGGTCATCTTATCACGCGTGCTTGGGGCGTGATCAGTTTTTCAAAAAAAAAAAAATTAGTTTTGATAAAGCTTCAGAGAAAGGACTTTCCATCTTACATACCAATAATGGGTGTGGGCTTTAAGAATCACGCGGAAAAGAAAATTGAAAAAAAAATGGAAATAAACTTATTTTAAAGGTTGTGCTGACGCAGTTAATAATGAAAGACAGGAAAAGAATGACTGGGAATTTATTTATTTTCACAAATAAATAAAATGCTGGAACAGTGATAGGGAGCGTTTCGATCAATTTTCTTACGATGGACAGACATGAATAGCGGAAAATCTTTGCAGATGTAACTATGCTCTGAGGGGGGAGATATTCTGTGGAATATGAAACTGTACCGACTTACAGTAGCTTATCAATTAAGGAGAGTTTAGTCATATTTATTTGCTACGGAGGTTGGGAGATGAAAACGGATTATGAAGGGAGGGGGGAGGAATTTTCCCTAGAGATTGTTCCAATTTTAGTTGCTAACCTTAGGAATAGGTTATCCACTATAACCGCAACAAGAGGGGGGCTGTAATGGTCTAACCATCATCATTTTCTTTTTATAGAACCCTGGAAAATATTTTTTTTTATATGCATAACTTTCATGCTAGAAAAGCTTAAGGGAGCGACATCTATCGACTTGTGGAGAGTTTGATTACAGTGAATTATAATCCAATAATTTTGATTCATAAAACTCGTTGCAACATAAAACCACGAGATGGCAGTGAGAAGAAGACGTTCCCTCTTATAAATAAACATCACAGGATTGGGTGAAATCAACGAAAAAGTTACCAATCAAACGAGCGTTCTACATAAACAACAATTAGTGGTGACAGGACAAAGGAAATATTAATTATTTATGTGAATCGAAAGGGTTCAGATCAACGGCCTATAAAGTAAACATTTCACTAGCGGTCGAACAGGACGAGAAGAGGTCGTGACCTTTAAAGGAAACAATGGGAAATGCAGAGATGAATAACCATTGAAAATGGAAGTAGGAAGTAAAAATAATACGCAAAATGTTAATTACAAATAAAAAACTACAAAGTGAGGATTTATCTTGCACGGGGAAAGGTGTGTTTGCATTAGAATTTAGACAGAGAGGCGTGTCATGTAAGGCTAAGCGGAAAAACAACGAATTAGAGAAAATAATTCAGAGAACAATAGCTTCAACAGATGAAAAAGGGAAGAAACAAGAATTATACAGTATGGAAACTTCGGCAAACTTAAGAGGCGATTTAGGCGAGACTAATGTGAAATAGGAGTACAATTTTCTAATTTCAGGAACGTAGATAATTACAAAGGAGTGAAACTAGACTGATTTTAGGTGATAAAAGGTATTAATTGAGTAGATTCGGGACATCAGATATTATGAAAATGTAGATGAGAAATGTATCAATCAATTATAAAATTTAAACTGAAGGAATTCAATAGAAATATAGAGATATATGGACTACTACTTTGAATATAGTTCGATACATTTAGGTAAAATTTTGAGGTTGTCAATGACTAATGTAAACAAGGCGACAAGAATTGTGTATTTAAGCGGCCAGATGAACATGAAACTCGGGTGATAGAGAGGCAAACAAACAATTAAGGTTATACAGGGAAGATAGGAATATTTATTTAAGGAAAAGTAATAAAAAATAATGAGTTTTTGATAAACTCTGATTTATATCGGTTTTTTACAAAAGTAAGGGTTATTACCCATAGTAAACAATAGGCTAATGGGATATTGAGTTAGAGTGAAATGGAAGAAAGGGGAGTGGCCAGGAAAGAAGTGAACGAACTCATATCTACCAGGTTTGGGGTAGGTAAATCGCAGGAAAAAACGCCAATAAATTAATACATAAAATTATTAAAGGTAGTGAAAAATCAATTAAGGATTATATCAATCGACCCGGATGAAAGTATAAGCAGACGACAGGTACATGCAAAAGGTGTAATACAGCTAGACCAGGAAGAAGCAGTGCAACACATTGAAAAATCATTCTGGAAAGGTATATTTATTAACTCAGGCAGGTGAGGTGGGAAAGTAATTATAAAGTGTTTACACCAATATTATGATCAATTGAGAATTGCACGAAAATATGCGTTAATCGAATATTCACATGTTAGATCAGAGAAAAACCATGTTACCATCGGAAAATTCATAAATAAAAAGATATCGCATATCAAGATAACCAGGGACTAAGGGAATTTTTAAAATTGAACGATGTGAAGAAGGCGCTTCTTTAAATAAAATTCAATAATGAAATAGTGGCTATAAATACGAGATACCCGAGTTCATAGGCGACCAAAGAATAAGCGATAGATAATATTTTCAGAAAAAAAAACATGAATCGAAATTTCCAATTCTATAATAAGGAACAGCAGGGCGATCTAGAGGAATGAACTAAATTCGATCCTGGCCGGAGTGAGGAAAGGTGATGGATTCAGAGGCGGGCCAGATTTTATCTAAATATTTACATTGAAGAATTACAGTCGAAATTAGTATTACTTACATATAGGTTTACGAGTTAATAGAGAACATAATTTAATGTAGGTATGGAATGGAGTTAAATCCTTTTGATTCTAAGCTAGGTATATAAGGCAATGTAATGAGGGAATATGGGATTAGTCGCGAATACGTCGGGCGAGAAAAAATTAAATTACGTGCTGGCCGATTTTAAGTAATTGTTTTGTTTTGGACTTAGGAAGTTTCATTTGATTTGTTTCTTACAATTAAATAAAGTTTTAAATAAATTCTTTTAAATAGTTGTTGGATTGATTCAACAATAGTTTGATTAAATTCAACAATAGTTTGATAAATATTGAAGTTTCTAAAATTCATTATATTTAAGTTGATACTAAAAATTACTTCTGTGAATTAATTAAAATTGGTGGATTTAAGTGAAATTATAATAATCGAAAGTGTTTATAAATAAAGTGTTTGAATCGAAGTCTTCTAAAATTCATTATATTTAAGTGAAGTGATATAAAAAAGTGACCCAGTAAATAAAGTGTTTTGTGTTCGAATTAATATTGTATTAAAATAAATTCTCTTGTTGATCTAATTTTCTCAAACTGTTAGAGCAATGTGATAATAATAATAATTTAATAAATATTGAAAATTTCTAAAATTAATAAAGTTATTTGTTTAAAGATTTTTAAAATTAGCTTCTGTGAATTAATTAAAATTGTTTAAATGAAATGTGATTTAATTCATATTTTGTGTTGAACTAAATTCATTACGAGTTTAAGAAAAATTAAATATAACTGCGTTTAAAATAATTTAGTGAAAGTTTAAAAACAGCTGAGTCTTAGTTTCATATAATTCATTTTAATACCTAGCGTGGGATTAATTTCGTCAAAGAAAAATAATAAAGTTCTAAAATATTACCAAGCGTTCGGTTTACGGATTTAATTAATGGTTAGTAAAGAGAATTACGTGAGTACAAAGAATAAAATAGGAAAATAAAACAACAAAAATTTAAATATTGTTTAATAATATCCGGATTGAGAGAGCATTAAATTTGAAGAAATAGTACAGATCGGTGGATCACGAATTGAAATTGGGAAACACTAGATTGTATTAAGTGAATATTTCTAACTTAGATTAAACATTCCAGGCAGGGAAGTTCAATATTTTCTGAATCTTCATATTGGCGTGTATAACCCGTCTGGAAAAATTATGAATTTGTCGGAATTCAGGTGAGTCAAATTAATATACAAGTTTTCAGGATCCCGGGGAAGGCGAGGATGGAGATATGAATTATATTTCTAATGACTTATAAGTACATGTATTGTATGTGTGTATATGTAAATATGTATATATATATATTTATATTTACTGTTTAATATATAGGTCAATACTATACGACCGTTATCTATCATGAGTGAATGTTTTGTATACTTGATCAAAGCCGTTCTAATCAAATATTTGAGTTCAAAGACATTTTATGATAGCCAGCGGGTACATTTACCTCCATTACATATTTTACGATAACCTCTCTTTTCGCATTGAATTATAATTAAACGAATACTATAGATAATTCAATTGTCTCACTCATTACCAGTACTCGACTTTTAAATATTCAAAAATACCTATTTTTACATAAATACATTTAGGTATTTATAATAATTTCCGTAAGATACTTACCTATATAAACCTTTCCTTTCGCATTGAATTATAATTAAACGAGTACTAAAGATAATTCAATTGTCTCACTCAATACCAGTACTTGATTTTAAATATTCAGAAATATCTATTTTTACATAAATACATTTAGGTATTTATAATAATTTCCGTTAGATACTTACCTGTATAAACCTCTCTTTTCGCATTGAATTATAATTAAACTAGTACTATAGATAATTCAATTGTCTCACCCATTACCAGCACTTGACTTTTAAATATTCAAAAATACCTATTTTTTTTCCATAAATACATTTAAGTATTTATAAAAATTTCCGGTAGATACCTAAGCCTTTACTAAGAGTATATATGTGTGTATGGATATATATATATATAAAGAAAGTGTATAATGTATCTATCAAATCTATATGGCCGTTATTTATTTTATGTTTATTTATATACAATGTTTAATATATATATATATAAAACCATTTATTATATTTATGTATATGTCCTATAAAAACTATTTATTTTATTAGTATATATTTTCCCTAACATATAAATTAGAAAACTAACGTTACTAATATTATCAACATTCCAAACGATTTTTATTAATTCAAAGATCGTTATCATTCTAAAACAAACCAATGAATCCTAATTGTTATGCTTCCTGACGGGGGTCTCTGACACTTAATAACTGTCGCATATCTCAATGACACACATCCTCGACTGTTATTAAAACTAGGTCAACATTCCAAACCACACCCTCTTTTATCGAAGTATGTAGATACGTATGAGTATGTATATATATATTCGAATTTCAGTACATCTTACGAAGAATAAGTACTTTAACAAACGTCGACATTTAATTGAAAAATAACTATCATCTTTTGCGGTGGACTATCATCTTTTAGAAATCACGTATTTGTAGTTTGCGTACATAAATAATTTTATAGCGCCATTTTCATAGAAAGATTCAATTCAAAGGCGCTCCACACCCGTTCGAACATATTGATGAATTCAACAGAACAAACAAAACCCACATTACTAGAAATGTCAAAATAAGCATAATCATTCGTCGACAATACGTTCCCAAGTTATGTTATAAAATTAATTTTATCTTCGACTTAGGTTTTCAAGGTTCAGGCCTTGCAAATTTTGGACTTTTTGGAGTCCTACCTTTTCTCCAAACAAAATCAATCTACAGTTAAATTCAAACTACATGAGATAGCAGGGTCTCATTAAACCAATCTGTCAACCAAACCAAAAAAATAATATATCATGTATATTGTATTATCACTTTTACGTATATTCTTATGTAATATGTCTGAATATCTGGCACAGATTCACGACCTGTGTTGGAGATGTCAGATCCACAATTTTCTGGGAAAACTGGAGTATTGTGGATTATAAAAACTCGTATTGTTTATATATATTTATAATTTGTACCTATCGATTGGGCAGAAATAATTGCTGATTTAAGCGTGGTTATCTCTGAACTCTTGATGCGGGGGACGGCCTTTCAACCCGGACTTTGCAAAAATTCGCAAGTATCTAATGTTGTTTGACGAGGGGACGGAACCGGTTTGATCTCCTTTAAATGTAACTGTCTGGAGGACGGGAATTCGGAGGGTCTCGGACCCATGGATAAGGAAGGTGCTCTTTCTGTCGCGGTACAGGGGATGACCAATAGCGCACGAACTGAAAATTGAAGAGGTTACGTATACCGTTTGGTCAGGCTGTACGTCTGTGAAGAGAGAGTTACTGACCGGAAACGTGGTCATCTGAGTACTTTAGGGGTTGGTCTGGAGCCGAATTGCAGCAAAACAAACCGTATTCGATCTCTCGTCATAACAAAAGCTGTGTAAACTAAAACCTAATCATGTAATTTTCCCAAATTTAGGAGAGGATGGAGATGGCGCCAAAACAAGTAAAACTGTACCTTTTAACCATGAAATTCATTGAAACTAACCCATGTAGAATAACACTTAGTACGATGAGGAAAGGCGATAATACTGTGATCATTACATTTATGTATACCAAATTTGAAATTGAAACTACGTCGTATTATATAGATCAGAAATAGTGCAATTAGTATAGCCCAGAAGCTAAGTTTTCCCATTAAAACTCATGATAGAAGAAAAATAGAAAATTTAGGGGTAAAGTTAGGAAAATGCTAGTCTTCCTATAGGAAATTAACGTAGATTGCATAGTAGGATAATAATAGAGAGTTCAGAACATTAAAGTCTAAGATAGGAATGTTAGGAATGCGAATTCTGTCAATGGTATGCGAGAGTCTGCCTACGCTACAAAGAATAGGGGTTACCACAAATAAGGCCTTGTTTTTCCAATAGTCTGAAACAAAAAACAACACAACGTAGACTCCGGAAAAGCTTGGGAAATTGACCACATTGGAGTGCAAAATTTCCGTGAAAAATCATGAAAATCGGAAACACTCGAATGTTAGCATAGGGCTAGACGTTACGCGCTGGCCAAGGAGGAGAAAAACCTCAAATTGAAAGGAAAACTACAAAGAGTTTTCCAATCACATTAGTTAGGAAAATTTAAGGCAGCAGTAGAGGAGTCATCTTAAATCGGTGGCGCGAACGGTAGTCTATTGCTAAATTAAATCATAAACGAAGGAAGGACGGGCCATCACATCTTTAAAGCCTAGTAGGAGGGGGGGGCCATCTCAAAGTCAAGGTCTTGTTGAACAAATACTGTTTTTATAATAAAACCGTTCATTTACCTACCTGATAGTGGTGTAAAAATTATAAAACTAAGCCATGAAGCAAGAATCTGTTTGCCTTGGGAAAACTCTCAAATTGTGAGCGTCTGGCGCCATGGATTTTGCACAACTTTTTTAAAAGCAACTTCTTATTTTTTGACATTTGACGTTCCATTAAAAAAATTGCGATTCACAAGAAGTAGGGGAAAATTGAACATATTTTGAGCACACACACACTACTGTCATACTTATTTTTTAAATATTTGTAACTAATTAGCCATCACGCCGTTTCCCCGGAGGGGTAGGCGGGGAAGATAAACCACCAGATAACTCTGTCATTGCGCAAATTCCTTGCCTCATTCGCATGCATGCGCCGTCTCATACATATTCTTCTGTTATTCAGACTATTGGCATGCCCGAATCAAGTATTTTATTCACTAGTCATGTCTCCCCTTGGCGTCCCCGACTTCTTCCACCATTCACCTCTTTAATCATCTTTCGTTGACCTTAATATAAGACATATTTCATGCGTCTTTGAAAATGTCGTCAACGAATAAAAAATACTCCTTGTATGTACGTGAGTACAGTGGTGTACACAGAGTTTTAAATCAGGGTAGGCAGTAGGAAAACAGTGAATTAATTAATATTTTTAAAAACTTACCACGGACGAGGTCAGTTTTTGCTAAGAACGACTAAGCGGCTGATTTCAGCCAATATTTGTTAGGATTACCTGCCAAATCAAAGATCCAAATAACCGCTTCATTTTTGCATTTTACTGGATATGTAAAACATGTATATTTTTTCCAACCGCTCAATTTCATTGCACGAAAGAAAGCCAACATAATAATTATATGGCTAATAAAGTTGTATTAACCAATCGCGGTACCAACAGATGTCACTGATTGCTACATTTGTAATTTATTCCGATAGGCACGGCCTTTTGCGAGACGAATGCGTATTGCCCACACATGAACATTTTTGTGTAGAATAGCGTCAACATTTTAATTTCCTGGTTTTGACACGTTATAGAAGGGCGATCGGTGGGGCGCGATTGGTGGCTGGAATTTCGTAGATGTTTATGATTAGTATAGATTGATTTCTTGTAATATTTTTATTATGAGTAATGTAGGGTAGGCGGTGCTTATGTGCCTACACGGAACGCCCGCCTCTGCGTGAGTATGAATGATTTCTGTCAATATTGAAACAGCTGTTTAGATTTTGCTTGGTACGACTTAGACAAACACAATCATAAAAGATAAAATATTTAGCGTCTGTGACATTGTAAAACGCGTCATTTTAAATTATATAGACCTCTTTACGTCCATATCACGATGAATGTTTCTTTTAAACCAGATTTTATGATATTTTTTACAAAAAATGCATCAATCTTTTATACTTTATTTGTAAAGCATTGAGCACGACAGCATGCGATGCAAATAAGTGTCAATAACTTGACTGAAAGTTCCCGAGAGAAAATAAAAAAAAAAAGTTGCTTCTTGAGCTCTTTAGAAAGACAGTAAAACATGTTTTGTGTCACAGTTAATTTAAATTATTAAAGGACGTAGGTAAAACCCAGTAGCGTGCATTTCTCTATGACCAAAGGTAAGCGAAGTGTAGTTTTTCGACGGATTTTTCTACTTGAACTGTCACAATTTCTCAAAATTCATCTCAGACCAAAATATTTCATTTGTGTGACAATATTTACGTAATTAAAACTCTGGGGCAAACTAGGCAGTAGTAGGGATTAGAAAATAAAACAGAATCAATTGATAAAACGTTAGAAAAAGGAGTAGTCTAATAATACGTTCATAAAATGTTAGTTCGAGATACTAGGTAATATTTTATTCAGTCCAGGGAGTATTAAATCATTTTTTTCACAGATGGAGGCACCGCAAAAGGTGGTTTTCGTGTTAACCTCTTAGCTCTATAGTGTTTGAAACTAAAAAACTGTCAAGGGAAAGAGAAAAACATTTATTGAAGGGGTAACTATGTCCCTAATTTCAAAAGGGACATTTAGTAATTGTGCAAAAATTACTAGAGTGCAGTCTCACTATTTTACAGCTTTTATTGCAAGCAGTACGAATGCGTGGTAGACAGACGAATTCAAAAATGTATTGCCATAAATCAGATTGCAAATAAAGGAATAAATTTCTCTAGCAGAAATAAATTATCAATACAGAATGATTGTGAAATAAAAAAAAAAACATTCACAAATTTATGGAAAAACATGTCTTGATCAGAGATTTATGGCATTTTAAAATTATTTTTTTATTTTATTTTGATCAGTGGGGCTAAAAGGAGCTGGAGGGAAAGGAGATGGAGACGCGGGAGGTTAGGATTTAACCCTTCATAAAGCAAAATGATGGCAGGTTTTAATAATTTATTTTTTCATTCAAATGTCTTAAATGGAATATAATTAGATTTTTTTTGTTTGGTCATATTTTAGGTGTATATTTTATTCAATTTATTTTTATAACTTATTGAAGTTTGTAAACCTTATTGTAATATTTTAATCATTGAAGAAGATATTAACACATCCCAAATGAACCACGGTTGGTTAAGCGGTTACTCCGGATAGGTAGAGGTCCTGGGTTCGAATCCCAGATGCGACTGAAATATTTTTAATTTCTGTTGTTTTTTCGGTTTCGTGGTTCATTTGGGATGTATTAATATTATCTTCTTCAATGATTAAAGTATATTTTATTGGTCGGTCAGTATGCTTACCAGAGATCGTTATAGGGAAAGTGTTTTACACACGAACTTCGCTGGTATTAGTACCGATTCATTTTGCCAAAATAATATAGATACCTTGGTTAGTAGCAGTAGCGTACTCGAAACAAACACAAAAAAACTAGATATTTGTTACTGATAATCACACCATTTGTTTTTTGCATTTTTTGGAGAATGCATCGTGTCTAATGGCATTGTGCAGCGTTATCCGAAATTATTTCTGAAAAAAAAGTTCTTTGCTAATGAGCGCCATGTATTTATTGGTCATTCAATCCGTATGAATATTTTTATAATTTATGCAAAAAAAAAAATTGTCCTTAGACTATGAAATTGCAGCACTGTACGCTAGTGTAGGCATATTTTGCCGTATAAATACAAAATGTTGTTAGAATTGCGACTTTACAATATATATGCATAGATTAATAACAACTGGGATTATGTTTTAGTACATTTTAATATCATTTTCGATAAAAAAAAAAAACAAGTGCAACGCATACTGACCATCAACCTATAAAGAATTAAGTGTTTAGATTTTTTTTTTACTTTTTTTATTATTTAAACGCCCAGAGGGCTTTAACATACAAGTACGACTGCACCAAAGTAAAAAAACACACAGGAATATGAAGGAACAGAAGAAAATAATGAATACAATATCCACAAAGTCAATATTAACATTAATAACAAATGAGCAAATAATGTAAAAAGTTGTAATTTGAAATAAATCGTTCATACTTTTTTTGAAATTTGTGAAATTCGGATTATTGTCAAAATACATCCACTTCATTTAAGTATTTGTTACCAAGACTGTGTAAGCGTTGAATTGGGGAATACAAGCTGTAGTTGGAACGGGACATATATATATATATATATATATATATGTAAAATGTTAATGCTTGTCTTGTAGTTCGTTTAGGTATGTATATGTTGATTAAACGCAGAACATAACATTTGAATTTACCATTTTAATAAAAAGGTTAGGTCGTTTATTTTCCATATCTATTCTAAGCTTTTAAAATATTCATTTTAATTAGTAATATATGTGCTCTAAAGGTATGTAAACTTTAAAAATTATAAAACTAAGTAAATAATTTCTTTTAATTCTTTCAACACTATAAACATGTATTTTGTAGAAGGGCGACCACGCTATGGAATTATGTTCTATTAGACCTGTAACGAGGGATATGTGCAACAATTTTATGACATGTAACGATTCAAAAAAAAATATTGTCCCTAATAAAAAATCTTAAAGTTTTCATACCCTTATTTACAATTTGTTGAATGTGAGCAGTGAAATTTAGTTTCTCGTCCATTATAATGCCGAGATCTCTCGTTTCCGTAATTCTTTCTAGATTTATTTGATTTATTGAATAGTCAAAAGAGAGAGACTTTTTTTCTGGAAAAGGATAGAATTTAACATTTTTTTTACATTTATATATACATTGTTTTGTGAGCACCGGTTATTTAGCATGTCAATATTAAGTTAAAGAATTTGACAGTGGTTTGAATTAGTTATTTCTCTATATAATTTAATATCGTCGGCGAATAGCAAAACTTTGACAACTTTAAAGATTGTTTGCTTTATGATAAATCTTTAAAAAAAAGTTAAGTTAAATGGTTATCAAAACGAAATTCTTTTTAATATGCCAGTGTGGTATTGCACTACCCTCCCCACATTCCGGAATAAATTATTATTACCATTTTGTAAAGCACAGCTTCAAAAAATCCTTTATAAAATGTTCATAAATTTGCCATTAGCTGTTAGCCGTGTTATTGTTGTTTTCCGAGAAAAATGCATAATGCAAATATAATGGCTTTCCTTCTCATCCTACACCCAAGTTTTACACAAGTCTAACTACAAACGAGCGTGTTTTGCTACCACCCACACGGCAAAGCGATAAGCTCCCTGGGTCTGGGATTTGTGAGGTGGGAGGAAATCAGCGATAAAAAGAAGAAAGATATGGTGAAAGAATTTTAGTCCTATTTGCTAAATAACTAAAGCCACTTTAGTGATTGCATGATTTTACAAATTATGGAGCACGTCAGTAATATTTTGCCATAGATTAATTTTCCA
Organism: Halesus radiatus; assembly: GCA_022606495.2. Taxonomy (NCBI): domain Eukaryota; kingdom Metazoa; phylum Arthropoda; class Insecta; order Trichoptera; family Limnephilidae; genus Halesus; species Halesus radiatus. Next base: position 17,647 of record JAHDVE020008415.1, on the reverse strand, counting down.
TTGATAAGTGGCATTCAATCTTCTCCCCAAGTTTAGTTTGATGGGATAAAATATTTAAACGTCATAAACGGAATGACCTACATAACTTTGCAGTTGGAGGCGTTTGTTGTGTGAATTTTGTGGATACAAAAAATTGGAATAAATGTTTTTTCGTTAATCTTTGTGTACCTAGCTGTATGTAAGTTGTAGGTGTATCGGAATATTCTAAAAATGGGAATATTAAAAGAGTTTTCCAATTTAGGAGGTGGGTGTGGGTACAGCCGTTCCGGGAATCATTCATTGGACAATCTACACCTCTGCCATAAGTTATGTCAAGTGGTTCGCTATGTTTCATATACACATATAAAGGGGTGACCAGGTTCGTGGGGTGAGGTCAGTAGCGTATATTGCTCTATGAGAACAGATAGGCTGCGTGTAGTTTTTTAAATTCAAATCTTACGCTGAATACTGTGGCCAACTGAATAACTGAGCGTACTAGTTCCTTACCAAATTCGGGAAACAATACGTTTGGATCAGAAATTTGACGTATTTTTCTATTACGTTTTAATTTAGCAATATGGTTGCACTTTTTTAGAGTTGGCACAGCTTTTTAGCCTTCACAGACTGCGCACCACTGGATAAGGTTTGTCCAGGTCTTGACGGTAGATGCATCTATACACCAGCTGCGTGGTGGGCCGGATCGAGAGAGGCCGGTTAAGAGAGATCCATTGACCTCTCCAGCCGACTGGACTCTCTCGACCCATCGTCTTGCACCACAGTGGGGGTACAATATAATAAATAAATAATAAAATGAATATCTAATAATAATAATATAATTAATAATCAAATACATTTTTTTTAAATAGCTGTCTCTTGAATTTATTTTCATATTAATATTAATAATGAAAATAATTTATTTTTTAATTTCTAATATAAATTTGTTATTCAATGTTTTATAAAAAAAAATTATTAACATTTTTGATTAATTACTTAATCAATTTTTGTTTATGTTTATGATTTGTCTATTTTTACATTATTGTGTTCTATTTTTATCATTTGTCTATACTTGACATTATTATTTTTAGTATTCTGTATGTCCTGACGAGAAAAGCTTCGCTTTCGAAACATGTTGATATGTATATATTAATAAAGTGGTAAGTACAAAGTAATTTTTAATTCATTTATTAATAATGACGCCACAAAGTGAATACCAATCTTTTGAAGAAATCATAAATAAAATAAGCTCTCGTAATTATGAAATTTGGGCAGTGTTTTCTATTTTGAATTTCTGGCTCAATGACACCATACTTCAGCTCGCAACGCCATTTCCATCAGTCGCTATGGATATTTTGTATTATTATCACGTAATAATAAACATTGGCAAATTCATGGTAAACTAAAATAATACAGTAAGGTTTAAACGATGCTTAAACAAACCTCGCATTTATGCATACAAAATATGGGGATCATAACATAATGACATGTAACCACTGAACGGAAAACCTCTAGAAGTGTGATCTAAACCGATATGATTAAAGCTAGCTTTACACAATACTTATTTTCATTCCGATCCCCATATGGAAAATGTTTGCTTAACACTATCAATTGTGAAAAAATATCTATTAACATTTATTTTGATGCTGAGTGGGTTTTCAGTTAGATTATTATATATTATGAAAATGACAACTAGATTATAAATTAGTACTAAAAAAAATCACATACTAAGTTTTAAAAGATTTTTGAAGCAATTGCATTTCAGTTAAACAAAAATATGATATGTAGGAACATAATTATAGCGATACGAACAAATGGGAATTCAGAAGAATACGCATATGTAAATATATATTCATACATAATTACACAAGCATTGCTTCAAATATTTCACAAGCATTACTTAAAAGAGAAGTGAATTAAATTTAAATGTATTTGATTTTAATAATAAAAAAAAGTACATATATCTAAATACATAATCATAAAATTTTTTCATACCTACAATTTCATTCTGATTTGCAGATATAGTTGCCAACAGAAGACAGTATTCCGGGACGGTACTTAAGGCGTTCTTAGACGATCGTTTTTTTCATACCGATCTCCATACGGGAGCCACTTCGGAAGCCATAGAGAAAATCTTTACTTTAGACGATCATTATTTTCATACCTACAATTTCATGCAGATTTGCACACATAGTTACCATTAAAGAAGAAAGAATGTGTTGGAACCGTACTTTATCGTCAAAAAATGGCAGCACCTCCACAAATAGTCAAAAAAAAAAAATTCAAAAACATGCGCGAAATTCACAATTCCGAACAGAAACACGCGTTCACAATCAATTTAAATAAGTCTAATATACATTTGAACTTTTTGAAAATGTCTTAAATTATATTCGTAATTAAACACGCAGCATCTCCACAAAATAGGTAACATTAAAGTTATGTAAAAGAATGACAGCGGTCAAAGAAAACGCGCTAAACTCGACAATGTGTTCGTGTATTATTTACTTTAAGCAAAATGAAAAAATAAATAAAAAGTATACTCTAAATCCATAATACTGAATAGCAATAAACACGCAGTGTCTCATCAGTATATTAAATATAAAAATAAATTACGAAAAAAATGACCGATGAAGACAATAGCTGATCAGGACATAATGTCCGCCATCTTAAACTGGACGAAATAATAGAACACGTCCTTTTTTTCATCATTTTTCCATAGAAAAAGACAACTCACGTCCAATCTAGATGAAAATAGGTATCATCTAATTACCACTTTAATCGTCATGTCAACATCTATAACATCACGTTAAAAAATAATTTAAAAATATACGCGTAATTCACAATACCTGACAGAAAAACACGTTCTCAATCACATTAATAAACACAGTTTAGTATTTCAATAATCGTTGAACATTTTTAAAATATTCCGAAATAAACACGTAACATTTTCACACAATACGTAAAACGTAGTTACGTAAAACAGTGACAGTTGTTAAATATTGCACGCCAAACTGGATGAAAATAGATATAAAAAATATATGTAGTCCTATTTTCCATACCGAATCCATATGGAAAGACGACCTATGTGGAATATGTAAGAAAAAAAGCATCGTGTAAAGATTCCATTAGCTAGCACAGGATTAAATCCGCGACGCCTGAGTGGGAACCCAACGCATTTACCACTCAGCTACTAAGCAGTCAAATATATGATATTGTCATTGATTGACTCCTAGATCCCAGACAGGACAATGAAATTAATCGCTCATCTATTTAAGAAACAAGTATTTCAGATATTTCTTTAAGTGTGTTCACCTGAAATAAGGGAAATTTTACCTCACTTCGGCCACACTGACACGCCCCCAAAACACTTCTATCGGTTTTTTTCTTCAGTGCTACTTATGTACAAATCAAGGGATCACAATATGTAGAAAATTTTGAACACAAAACAAGAGGGTTTGGTACACGACTCCACGACACATGGCTTTAATGATTGTGTACTCATAGCTTATGGTGTTATTTGTGATACATGATACACTTTATACGGCGCTGTTTATTAAGTTTTCCAGAGAATTAACAATGCAAATGACGCATGCTTGTGTACTTTATTAATGATCCGGATGCTCTGACAATATTCAGAAACACGAGATTAAGTTAGGTGTAAATATTCGGTGATAAAGTGTTCTCGTTAACTAACGTTGTTTCGGAAAATATCAAATTGTTTCTGATACTAAATTATTACGTTTGAAATATCACCGCCTCCGCATTCCGAATTTCTATGTACGAGTACATATTACGGACTTCATTTGAAAATTTAAAGTTTTTACGTGCTTAAAAAAATATACATTATTTCTAAGATAATCTCTATTGAGATGTCTAGTTGAAAAATATATAAAAAATTCCGTCTATAGAAAAAAAAATATCCTGCTAAAAATATATACGAGTATACCACGTCTGGTTCTGTTATTTAACGCGTTATACGAGTAGGTATGAAAAAAGTCACAGCGTTTCTTTAAATGCTACTTAAGTCAGTAGTCTTGAGATTTTGCTCTTTTCTTAGACTGTTAACTGGGGATTACACTTTTTAATTATGTAACATACAGCGGGCGCCCACTTTTTCGCAGTGACGTATTTTCGCGTCACGCCCGCGTGGCGTAATTCGTGATTATCATTTTTTTTTATTAATGCTTAAAATTAATTAAAAGATAACGATAGATAAATTTTTTCGTTATTTAAATATAAAAATGTACAGAAATACCATATAAACAATCACGAAAAAAGGGACAGAAATAAAATGGAAACATATTTTCGAAAAATATAAAAAAGAAAAAAATTTTACAAACAATTAGAAAGACAATGAAATAAGTTTATTTTTTTTATATTAATAATTAAAAACATATAAAGATTAAAAAAAAAACGTTTAACGTTTACTTTTGTTTAAAAATAAACAAAAGTACACAAAGAAAATGAAAACGTAGAGAATCGCGAAAAAGGTGTCACGAGATTAGGTCATGTGAACACCAAAATCGCGCATTTATCACGGTCAGAGTTTAACATGTTCTAAATAGATCGCTGCTATGTGTAAATGTGCTAATTAAATTACTCCTAGCGAATACCGTGTCACATGAAGTGATTTTTTCGCTACTATTTAAATAGCAGCGATGAAATTGCTCCATGTGTTCGAGGCTTTAGAAAAAGCTAATTAAAAACGCCGATTTGAAAAATATTATGTGGTTTGTTTGTTGTATCCACCTACATTTTCTTTTTATATGTGAATATTGCAAAAGACTTTCAACTCCCGAAGCCAGTTAGATTACGTCACCTCCTATTTGCAGAATGTTGTGAGGCTAAGGGAAGGGAAGGAGGTGGGTGAGCGAATGGTTGTGATGTACCTGGATATTCAGATCTGCTCACTAATCACAGCTGATGCCATTTCAAACAACGTTCCGATTCTCAATTATGGTCTTTCATCAGGGCGATACTGAGAGAATCTAAACCCTGATAAATTTTCAGTTTACCCTGTTCCCGATATTCCGGAGTAAAAAGATTTTGGTAGTTAGGCATAAAGTTTTCTTTCAAATCCTAATAAAATAATTATTAATAAAAAAACTCATAATATTAACGTCGTTCCTGATGGTGAAATCCTTAGCCAGCAATATCCTCACCATCATCGCGTTTTCCGAAAAAATGATTGCAATTAACAGATTTGATCACCACCCTTTCGTCATATTTGCATTAAATTGGAGATTAACAAAACGCTACTATAAATATGAATCGTTACAAGCTTAAATATTTAAAATTATTCTGGAACTTTCACGGAGATAAAAAAGTTGTGGGAGGTAAAATTAACATAGCGGTAGTTGCATCCATGAATATTAATTTTCCAAGATTGGCTTTTGCGATCCGAAATCGCCTCTAAGATAGTCCAGTATAGGCCAATTTCCTACCATATAACCTCTCTGCATATCGACCGTCCAGTTCATTAGTTAGACAACTCCAAAAGCGAAGCTGTGCGAGAGTAAGGAAACCAATATTCTAACGGTCATCATAAATCAAATATTATTACTGTGCGCCTATGTACCGTGTGGTTTAGTACCATAAAATAACACCAGAAGGCGCAGCCCACTAGTAGGACATTTTGAAATGTCAAAACAACACCGAGATTTTGTCTAATTCTTCACAAGTTTATAGGTATTATAAATTGTTTGGATGTATTATACAGATAGAGTGTACACTTTTAAATACTACACTGCATACTTAAGGCTCTGCAAAACAGAATTTCTATGTATATAGTACAAATATCCTTTAAAAACTGGAGGTTTTATGTACTTACAAAACAAAATATTTTTGAAAATAATCTCTAATCAGTCAACGGACTGAAAATGTAATTATATGAAATTCCCTCGATAGAAAAAAATCGTAAACTATACAAGTCCTAAAATTAAAAAAAAAGGTTTTTTCTGTTATTTAACATGTTATAGGTTTGAAAAACATCACAGTGTTTCTTTAAATGCTATTTAAGACATTCGTCTTAAGATTTTTGATCTATCTTTAATAAGTCGTGTTTTATTAATATTTTTATAATTGTCACTTACGCCTATTTATTCTAAACACTCTTTACATTGGCGCGCTCTTTCTATCTTTCGAATGATCATATCTGCCTTTCAACAGCGGTCAGTCGGGATTCAGAGCCGATGCTAGACATACCTCCTGCCTAAATGTAAATTCTCGGAGATTAATGCGGGGCCTTAACTCAAATTTAGAATTTTTGGATTTGTCTCACTATTGAACTGGACGATAGATATACACGGTGTGTCGGGGAGGTAAAAAAATGTTTAAAAAAAAAAGAATGTCGTTTTGGTCTCAGGTGACTTTTTTTTTAAATTTAAAACAAAACATTTCTGTCACGTATCGCCGCTAGCCACTCAGCCCACCGTCCGCTTGTCCCTTACTATCTAATGCTGTGCTAGACGGTCCACAACACGCGGTATAAGTGGGCAGGCCCGGGATTGTACATATTTTACTAGATATACCTGTATACCCAATAAGGATTTGTCCGAAGCGAGGTGTAACCATCAACCAGATTCAAAAAAATATACCTTTTTAACTATTTACCATGCCGAATTTAAAGAAAATTTTCAAATCCAAGCGTTCAGAAACAAATAATCCCTTTAATTTGCCTCAGTGAACAAAATATGCGACACTTTGTTGCACAAAATTATCAGATGTTAATAATTTTCTTCATGCACCAGAAAAATGACACCGGTAAAATAAGGGTTAAATTGGGACGTAACCAGTAAAATAAATAAATAGTTAATGTACTCTTCCAGAAAAATGGCTTAACTTTTCTATAAATCTATGATACATATATAAGATCAAGAAGAGATGAGTAGAAAAGTACTTAACATTGATTTATCCGGTTGGCTGCCACTGTTCCCGATAGGGAATGTTCGTGTTTAAGAGGAACGGCTGCGCGGCTTGTTTCATATGAAACTTAATTTTGGATTTGAGGTAAAAAACTCATCTAAAGGTAATGATCTTTTTTTTTCATCAAAATGTATAGTAAATATCTAGTGTGGATTAGAAGTAATTTACTTATTTTTGTTTTACATTATGAAATACAGATCATGAAAGGAATTGATTTTTCACGATTTTACAGGCACCTTTAAGAATTATTTTGGGGGCTAACGGTGATGTAAAAAAAAAGTTTTACCCAGTCTGTTTTGAAAATATTATGATATATAAAAAAAATTAAAAAATAAAAATAATATGAGCAATATGGTGGATTTTAAATTAAATTAAAAACGACCAATTTACTTTGGAACATAAATTTTCCGTACGTAATTTAAAATACCGACCCGAATTTTTTATTTTTTTTTTAAATGTTTTGTTTTAGTATTTTTATTCACATAATCATATTTAAAAAGTAAATATAAGAACTTTTATAATAAATACAATAAACCCGCAAATAATTTTCTAAGTTGTCTTTTTTTCATGGCATATACTTCATAATTTAAAACAAAAATAAATAAAATACTTCTCATCCGTACTAGATATTTATCACTAAGTTTGGATGGGTATTTTGGGCAGCGAACCTGTGAAGGAAAAACTTGGCTTCATCTTTAACCCTTTCTTGGTTAGTTTTTTTTATTTTTTAAGTACGTTCATTACAATACACAATTTGGAATGTTAATTAATTGAAATTTAACCTTTTATTTCTAACAACGTTTTAGAATGAGCTAAGCCGTAGATTTAATGGAGCAGAATTCATTAGGCGATTTTTTTATTTTTTTAAAATAAAACGTAATCTTTGTTTTAAACCACAAATTCGTTTTTAAATTAACATCAACTGGTTTCGCTTATCTCGGGCTAAAATTTAAAACTCTCTTTTCATTTTAAATTTTATCCTTATGAAGCTTGATATAAGCGAAACCGATTGGCGTTTATTTAAAAACAAATTAGTGGTTTGTTTTATTTAATAAATATGTCAGACCACAAATTAATTTTTTTAAAGAAATTAACAATTTGTTTTAAAACTGTGGAAGATAGCTTTACGTTTGAATGTTTAAATATCCTTTTCCTTTATTTCCCTCGGTTTCTTTATCTCCCACCGCACCGCGCACGTCTGACACGGAACACAAATAAAGGTCTCTTTAGCGGGAGATCTGACTCGGTTCATAATAATTATTGCGACGTGTCCTGACTGCTGGGTACTTTGCCGGTAACAAGTGAATAGCTGAGATTCTAAAAGCTGGATCTTCGGGGCAACCCTCAAAACTGTAAAAATTGGGAAATTTCATCACAATTTTTTTTGTTTTTAATTCATTAACATGTCCAACCCCGCCCCGACTCCGACTGTCCGATGCTTACTGTTTTCAATTCGTTCACATGTTCAACCTGATACACCCTGTACTTACAGTTATCTGTTATCACTAAACGTCGATATAACCCTCGTGTTAATTGGTCAAATTAAAAAAAAAATCTAGAACGATTATTTTGTTATCTGATCGTTTAGGAAATAGCCGTGTAAATTAGGTATTGACGAATACTTTAATATGATATGCTTGTACTATTTCACAAAGAGTAGAACATCGTCATTGGCACTGACGTCAGAATTGATAGACTTGCCCTAATACGATTTCGACGGCTGGAGGCAAAGGTCACGTGACACGCACTGTGGCACCAGCTTTGGTGGACTGCCGCGATTTTAACTCTGGTAAGCAAATTACAAAACGCTTATAAAAAGGGTCAAACTAAATACTCTAACGAAATATTCGGTTTTTGTAAACAAGCCGAACCTTTTTACTTAGTTACTGTTTTACTTAAATAGGCGGCACCTCTAGCTCTTATTTTGGTTTTTTCACCTTGCTTGTTATGGCATCTCTATATGTTATTTGTTATGCGATCATTGTTAATTCTATTTAAATGAGACGATTCACATAATAACGCCCATTAAGTTAATTTTATTTAACCATGTAAAGCACTGAAATACAGAACCGAATTAAGATTTTGAGAATCCGACTTTGATGTCCCACATGGCCTACATATATCTAATTGAAAGCTTAAATATTAACATAGCGCTAAATGCAAATCAGTTTATCTAAACATAAAAATTGCAATCACTACCAAACTCGGCCGAGTTTCAACCCCTGTATTCGAAATGATTAACATATTGAAATATATGTTGTCTTCATCGACGTCAGAAGTAATAGTCTTGCTCTAAGTATGATTTTGACGGCTGGGACAAAGGTCACGTGACACCCATTTTTTTGCACCAGCCTAGTTCACTGCCGTCCACGTTTTTTTCGCCTAATTTTGACTGCGGTAAGCAAATTATAAAACATTTATGAAAATGGTCAAACTTAATCAAATTAACTCTATCAAAATATTCGGTTTTTTAAATCAAGCCGAACCTTTTTACTTAGTTGCTGTTTTACTTTATTTTGGTTTCTAGCCATTGCGTGTTGGGGCATCTCTATGAATTATTTGCTTCGAGGTTGTTTTGTTTTAATGAAAAAAATTATGCATCAATGCTCCATAGTTCCCTCAAAATGGATGCCTCAACACAGCATTTCTTGACAGAAAGATCTGTGCAAATATCATTACACCAGGGGCCTTATTCCGGTTCTTTATAAGGATAAGGCATTGTCCTTATTCTTAGGGTTTAAGACAAATTGTTTAACTGCGGTTCCGATTACATGTCAATAACAATACATTTTTAAGGGAGTTTGTGGTTTAATTATCACAGGAATATTAAAAATTATAGGTCCATCATACATACTTAACACATGCAGTTCATTATTACTTGCTTTATACGTGTAGTATACGAGTATATTATATTTTTTAGAATTAAAAATACTTTTATCTGAAATTTCGCACTTTTAGCACAGGTACTTTACAATCACTGCAATTTCGTTAATTCGATTAATTTAATGGCATTATTATGCGACAGATGACTCGCTTAAAAGTCAGTACTTGCGATAATATTGAGTTTTTCTTTTGTTAAAACTTCGCAAATATCGATATTTTTGAATGACAGCTGTCATCCGAGGGAACCGACACGGCAGTTAAGCAAAAAAACTTCAAACATAACGATAAGGACTATACATTATCCTTAAAAATAACTGGAATTAGGCCGATTATCCCATAGTTCGAGAGCTTTTGCTTCTACCCGCAATCAGCTTTTGGCAGTTACATACTTTTTTGTATCGTATTTGAAGTAGTCCTCTCTGCCAATCTTGCTATATCTTTTTTAATTTCGCACCATATTGCCCAATCTAAATCCAGCAGCGAAAATATTCTGCCGTGTCCCCCTTTCACTGATGCCCCGAGCACGTGCTTATTTTGCTAAGTTCTTAATCCTGCCCTGCTTTCATACTGTTCATTAATCTTGACAAATATGGCGGTTGCCAAAATATGCCAAGTCATGGACTAGGCTCCAGAACTAAATCACATTCGCATCGCTAGCTAGATGAAAAAAAACCCATTGGCGACCTTTGGACTGTGAAATAAGAGAATAAAGCGAAATTTTGCTGAATACCGAGATTCGAGTATATTATCATGTGAACCTTTTCACGCGATAGACATTATTTACACAATTTAATTTAATTCATATTCATACGACACGGTCGGTCATTCGCTTGGATCTGTATAACAATGAATGGTGCCATTGAACGTCTGAGAGAATTGATTTATTTGTTTAATTAAATATCTACCCTGGGGGACAAGTATTGGGAGGCCTAAGCCTAGGAGGCTAGACGTGTGGAGATGAACATTGTATCCTTAGGCACAAATAACTAGAGGGAGATAGCAGGAGACAGGATGAAGCAGAGGAGTCTCCTTAAGGTTGTTTGAACTCTCCGAGGGTTGAAACATATATCGTGATGATGATTGCCCATAATATGGATAATACTGCAAATATTGCAAATATGAACGCTACGGTTCTGCTATGACGTCATAGGTATCGCCCGGACGAGATTGATGACTATGTGACGTCATCTGATTCAAATCTCTCGGAACAATCTTCTGAGTTTAAAATTGTAACTTTTATGAAAATGTCGATAAAAAAACACTTGCCTTTAAATGACTGGGTGAATATTGTATGAAAAGAAACAAATAATTGACCGAATTTCCCCATTATATTTCATATGGTACAGAGTTGAATTGGCACATGTCTTAACTCTCAAGAGTTGTCAAATAAAATGTGTAGGGGAGAGTGGGATAATGGCGAACATCAAAAATGAAGAATAAATCATATGAACAAAAACCTTTTTCTTATAAATTGTAGTTTGGTTTCTTCTTTCTGAGATACAATAATATATTTTAATAAATAAAAATATGTATGAAATTGAATAAAAATAATATATTTGATGTTCGGAATAACGGTAATGGCGGACATCACCATTTTCTTCAAAAACTATGGTTTGTGGTGTGGATTTATTATTGTCATAACAATAATAAATCCACACCACAAACTTTTATTTCGTTTCACATAGTATGTACTCGTATGTAGGTAACTCATAGTTATGCGTATAAAATGTAGCAGCACTATACTATAATACGAATACATACCACCATTTGAACGTAATAAAAATGACATAATTGTGAATTATATAGTTATTTATTATTGAAATTTAATACATATTCAATTGCAATAAAACGTTACCTTTATCGACGCGCGCAACTTCCCTAATTTGCCGTGTTATGACAAAACCATGCAATCCAAAAAGGGACAATCGAATAAATCACCTTGAAGATTTCATCAAACCCGTTCAGTCGAGTTTCATTGATTTTCCACTAGGAAAATCTGGGTTCAGAAAGCATCTAGAAAAAAAATCTACCATCCGTTGGTAGATAGATCTCTATCAGTAGAATCGAATAAGGGATATCACAATAATATAACACAGTGACACTATTAAATGCATCTCGGTGATTACGAGCGAAGCGGCTTTTGCTTGACCCGATTGGTATGGGCTCGGAGTTACCCGCAGTTTGCCACTGCCCCACTGTCCCCTACTGAGAACCTTAATTATTTGAATCGATATTACGACAGAAAACGCAGATGCGACCATGTGATAACAATGGCTATTATGGGGTCCTGTGAATGTGTATAGATTTGTTAAATCCCATGTGTAAGTAACATTAAGCTAGCCAGAAAACATACTCCGTTTGCCTTACTTATTAGATTCTTATACGCCGGTTCAGTGTTGGCATAGTGAGGTTGGCATTAAGCCTGGTTTAAGAGCGTTTTAACCTGAACCTACACCGTGCTAATAAGGTTTTTTTACTATTCCGACCCTATGTGCCTCGAAATATTTACACAATAATTATGAGTATGGGGGGCAATTGTAGGGGATACAACAAAACACAATAGAAAAATATATTTTTGTTAAATTCTCGTTCACACCCACACAATTAAACCGGTAGGTAACTGGTTTACTAGTTATACGTTCTCTATTCTACTATATTTTCATTATATTACTAATATTAAACACTAGCTGATATCTACCCGGCCGTAGTTATGAAGTTGTGAATTCTTGCTTGTCGCTTGGGAGCCATAATTGATTTGACAACGAAAGTAATGCCTTGAAACGCCCTATTACTATCTCTAAACAAAGAAACATTAATTTGAAAAATATATTTCTTTCAAAAATTTATTTTTTTAAATATTTCTAAATAATAAAGTTCCATTTTGAAAATATTCTACCCAAACAAACCTTCTTCTTTTGAATATGTAATCTGTGGCTAACCAGAGTGGTATATCTATGGGCTAACCTCAACACCAGATGGCGAGTTCGATGTTTTTCATAATACCTTTAAAACATTACAGTAACAGTTTTACATATTTGATTTCATTCAAACTACTTTCTAAACCTTCCAGTCACCAATAAAAACAAACTGTGCTATTTTCAGAGAAACCGGTAGAGAAATTTTGAGAAAATCGAGGACAGATAAACAAACGTTAATTTCTATGTTATTATATTTAACACGTATAAACTCTTTTGACACTATTGCTTAACTTGCCTTGAACAGTTCTAATAAATCTCTAAATTTAAATAACCTTAGTAATAAGGCAGAAAACCATTTTTTTATAAAAAAATTGCAAGTACGAACAGATATTATAAGCATCAAAAAATATTTTTTTTTGTAAATATATTTTTTTAAATGCTTCATGGTAGTAAACTTTATTTTATTTATATTTGGATAATTAGCAGAAAATCGATAATTAACATGTAAATAATTATTATATATTATATAGCGCCCTTGAGGTGATTTTTCACAAAAACGGCGCTATTCAAATCATCCAACTATTATTATTGTTATTATTATCAATTATTATTATGTAATCATTGTAGAAAATAATATTAACATCACCTAAATGAAACATGAAAACGGAAAAAAAACGACAGAAAATGAAAAGATTTCAGTCGCATCTGGGACTCGAACCCAGGACCTCTGCCTATACGGGGCAACCGCTTAATCAACTTATCTAATGAGACCAGTTCAATTTGTGTCATCTTCATCGATATCATATCTCAAATTCAAAATTTGTTAATATTATTCTCCATTTTTAAACCCATATTAGGAAAGGCAGAGGACCTGGGTTCGAGTCCCAGATGCGACTGAAATCTTTTTATTTTCTGTGGGTTTTACCGTTTTCATGTTTCATTTAGGTTATATTAATATTATTTTCTACAATGATTAAATATTAAATTGAGGTTTTTAAATCTCAATAAAAATAATTAATAATTTAAAAATTCAATAATTATTATGTAATATATATAATAATAATACATAATAAATCATGCCAATTATAAATTTTCCACTGCTGACAATAAATTCTATGACTTAACTATGTTAGACGGGGGAGGGGAGGGTGGAGGGAAACAGGAGTGGGATAAAGGTACAAAGGACTAGAGTATATGGAAAGGTGGTTTAAGTTATCTAGCTTAAGATCGGTCGTGTAATGGATTTTAGCTTATATCACGTATAGTTGATATAATAACACACATATAAAACTTATTTCCACTTTTATTTTATTTCACCGTGACCGGTTTCAGCTTGTTAAAGCCCATCTTCAGACTAGTAAAAGTTAATCTTAAACTACGGTTTATATACACAACATGTGGGGGAGGAGGGGTGGGGAGATAATACAACGGATTTATTCTATTACATGGGTTTTCTTTATATTTGTCATTAATTCGTCTTTGACTGCCGACTTTCTAATTATGTTGGTTATTCCCAGTAAGCTATAGTTGACTTAAAAATGTCAATGTGGTAGTAATTTCAGTTGAATGAGTATGTAGATCTGTAGTTAATGTGTAACGATTAACTCGGCGTACTGTACAGAGCCCACAGTAGTACACAACTGCTTACCCTGTACAAATCACAAGTGAGCCCCACTGTAGAATTCGGCACCCACCTCCAAAATATCTGAAAAACCCTTGACTCTGTGCAGAAACGGGCGGTCAGTTTGATAGATTAGCCGATCTTAACAAACTGATTGCAAACTTTGGAGCACAGACGTGTTGGAATTCTGTCCTTGTTCTACCAATATTTTAATGGAAGATGTTCTGAGGAACTAGCGTCATTGATCCCTTCGGCATCGGTGCACAGTCGGGAAACACGCCAAACGCGCGCCCAACATTTGTATACGGTTGACATTTGTCACACGAGAACGGATCGCTTCTATGACTCGTTTTTGTGTTCAACCGCTCGGCTGTGGAATGATCTGCCGGCCTCTGTATTTCCTCCCTCCTACAAAATGGGTCTCTTAAGGACCCAAGTTCACTCCTTCCTACCCTCTAAAAGACCCTACACACAGCACCCCCAAAGATGACATAAGCCTTGAAGAAAATTATTTCTCTTAGGGCCTCCTGTGTGGAGTTACTGCAAAAAAAAACGTAATGCAAATAGTTACGTTTATGTAGAAAATCCATACAGAAAAGCTGTGTAATTTTTATAATGCCAGAGCTCACCGTTTCAACAATCACGTTTTCTGCTTCGAAATAAAGATTAGGAAAACATAGTAGTGTGGGGAGATTCTTTTCAAGAAGGTTCGTATTTTTCATTTACAAAAATGTCAAGGTTCTTTATAATAAAATGTCTGGGAGTCTACCCATTTCATATTTCCATGCAAACATCTTATTATATTTCATTATTATGGAAGTTAGATAAATAAGTAAAATAAGAACGGTATCCAACAACATATAGTACTAGATATGGGCAGATCCATTCGCAGTAGTGAATCAATTCAGTCTTATTACCCATGACTTTTGAATGTATTCATTTAATTCTTTCTTTGAATTCATGAAGAAAAAATTTAATGAAAAAAAAATCATTGTAAATTGTGCCGGTATTGGAAAGAGCATTACAAAATTATAAATTACATGAAAATAAAAATCTCACTCAACTAAATAATAAATAACACGAAAAATGTATATACACGTCAATGTAGCAGATGATAAATTCGTTTGTAAACACAATATTACTAGACAAACAAAAATCGACTGAGTGGCGAAAGTGAGTAGGTAACACTCAATCACAGAAAATAAAGTACGAAATCACCTAATACCCTACTCGACCTAGAATATAACATCGATGCACCCCAAGATTCTTACCTACTGAATAGTTCGGAAATTCTCACAGGACGGAAAACTCACGGTTTGGTCGGGTTAGGAATGATTTTTTGACTGGGTGACTTGCAGGGGTTTGCGTGCTGGAGAATGTGCGGGGTGCGAACAAAGGATTTTTATGGATTACGGCGCGGGATACTGTACGTTTGACGGAGTCCTTCGCAATACGACAATACCTTAGGCGACTTAGTATCCGCGCCGTAATTATTGTGCCGCGTTTCAGAAATACGGATGCAAGGCCTAAAGAATCAAGAATTAACTCCGAATCAAATTGAGAATTAGACCGAGTATGTCACGAGATAGGATGTATTCTTTTGATTAATTCATTCAATTTTATCCATGTCTAGACAGTACTGATCATAGATAATAGAAATAAATGAAAAAATCGTAGGAAAAGGTGCCGACTATCGCCGAGCTACAACCAAACTGTACGAACTATCAACGAAAATAATGCCTTTGGTGTGTATAGGTAGAAGCAAAGGTTGGGTTGTGCGTATATCTGATTTGCAGCAGTATGGATGAACGATGTTGGCGACACCTCTGTGATCGCGGTTTCATACTAACAACGACTCATGGCCCAAATTCCATGTTTCTTTTATCTATGATTAATGATACTGAAGTTTACTATGTCTTTAGGAAGTGCGCCCCTATTAGAAGCTCTCCAGTAAGAAACTTTTGCCCTTTGACCAATGGCCTTTTCCCTTGTATTCTGCTTATATTAATATGGTTGTCACCATACTCCATAGGTCAGATTTCGCAGAGGTCGGGTCAAATCACTTTGTAGACCCGACTTGTGGGTGTTTGGTCGACGAACTTTCTCACTTATACGAGTGCTTACACTCACAAGCATAATATTACTGAAATAAATACAGTAGACTCTCGATTCCCGGTTATTCCAGATACATTGAAAATGATTCGCATATTTATAAAAATCCCTTAAGGCTATATAATACATATGCAAGTACCCAGAGATGCATGTATCTTTTTTGTGTAAATACCGCACGAAAGTCCCAACTGCCAGAGCTAATGGGACTGTAGTGTCCCTAATTTGAAACCTATTTATTCAGATCTAGTCAATAAACACAGCTAAAGTCGTTTAAAACTAAAGTTTCGATTCTTAATTGTGGTATTTCACCAGGGCGATACTGAGAGTATCTACCGCACTGGAACGTGGCGCATTATATTTTTTTTACCTTCATTATATGTGAAATAACGTTGCGAACGCCGGGTTTCGAAACTGTGACCTCTGGATCCGGAGCCAAGGATCTAAACCACTCGGCTACAGAGGTTATCGGTGACTTATATAGCTGATGTATATGACACCTCTGTGATTTATTTTTTTTAATTTAAAAAAAGTTTGGATTATCAGCTTCTCGGTTAATCCGAAACCGGTTAATCGAGAGTGCGTGTTATATTGGAAAGTCAGAAAATATTATATATATATATATATATATATATATATATTTTAATGTTTTTAATCCAGTAGGACTGGGTGGAATAGTGTAAACTCAATCTACCGTATTACATAAGATATGGTACATAAACTAAGAATATAAAAAAGTGAACACGTATAAAAAATGATATAAAGAAAAATTAAAATAAAGGAAGAAAATGAAAAGAATGTAATGATTAATAAAAACATAAAATAAATTAAATTAAACTAAGGGATCGTCTTACAGGGTGGTAACCCCATCATCTGCATACATCGCTCATTGTGTGGAGAGCTGAGCCACTCGGATGCAGCCCCGACAATGGCGTTTTTCGATTTCCGTGTCCTGCCCCAGAAGCTGGCCAGTCGGTGGCGAATTAGGGTGGGGAATGAGTGAACCCTCCCTTGAGTAAACATCGTAGAGGCACTGCGGAACATTGGAAGTTGCAGTAGTTGCCTGTATACATTGTTGTCGCACACCCTCAGCTTGTGCCATTGTGCTGCTGAGTGTTGTGTCCACAGCTCAGATGTGTATAGGGAAGTGCAGTATGTCTTAAAAAGCAGTTTCTTAACGTCGTCGCTACAGTGGTAGAACCGCCTTCAAAAGACATCG
>JAHDVE020008414.1:0-28137 GCA_022606495.2 Halesus radiatus | reverse complement strand
TTTTAACATTTTAACATTTTAACATTTTAACATTTTAACATTTAACATTTTAACATTTTAACATTTTAACATTTTAACATTTTAACATTTTAACATTTTAACATTTTAACATTTTAACATTTTAACATTTTAACATTTTATCATTTTAACATTTTAACATTTTAACATTTTAACATTTTAACATTTTAACATTTTAACATTTTAACATTTTAACATTTTAACATTTTAACATTTAACATTTTAACATTTTAACATTTTAACATTTTAACATTTTAACATTTTAACATTTTAACATTTTAACATTTTAACATTTTAACATTTTAACATTTTATCATTTTAACATTTTAACATTTTAACATTTTAACATTTTAACATTTTAACATTTTGACATTTTAACACTTTAACTTTTAACATTTTAACATTTTAACATTTTAACATTTTAACATTTTAACGTTTTAACATTTTAACATTTTAATATTTTAACATTTTAACATTCTTACATTTTTACTTTTTTACATTCTTAATTAATTACCTACTTAACTTTCATCCTCATTTCTTGTTTATGTTTCTAATTTGTCTATTTTTACGTTATTATTTTTACATATTAATTATTTGTCGATACTTGACATTTAGAAACATGTTCATATTTATATATTAACCAGTGATGAACACAGAGTATTATATATTATAATTTTCATCTTAATATCTACACATTATCTCAATATCCTTTAAACCCTGTTTCTTTAAACCCTATTTTATACTACGTTTCGATGGTCTAATTAATATTAAAAAAAAATTATTACATAATCAGTTCGTTCAGACTTTTTCAGAATGTATTGTTTAATTTTTGGTGTATAATTTGTGTAATTTTTGATGGACCGTTTTGATGTGAGTTACCACTGCACCAAGGTGATAATATGTTTCACGGTGAAGGGAAAGGACTCACCAAAGGTAATTGAAGCCCGGTTATCTTCCCAATTCAGTCAATCTTTACGAGTTGCGACGGCGAACTTACTTAATTTTGCGGTCCGTGATCGCGGAATATTGTATAGCGTTTTTGATCATGAGGGCGTCAATTTAAACTGGCTGCGGTGGAACGCGGAAAGTACGCACACACGGGACAGGGTAGGAATGATTAAGGGTATGCAACAATATAACTCCCAAGTACATCGATCAATCAAATGATGCGTAAATGTAGGTGTATGTAAATGAGAGGGGTATTGTGTAAAATGGGTCAACCAACTTCGTTTATTGAAAAAAAATTTTTTACAGTACTGACATTAAATTCAATATCTCCAACATTCTCTGTCCGTACTTATTTACATATATCGGAACTATTAATCCATCATTGCTTGTGAATCTAGTACTATAGTGTAAATATGTATGGTCTAATTTATCATTACCCTGCCAGTTAAATACATGTTAAATTATTATTTTGTATCACAGCCTTGACAGGTATAATTTTCGCAGTCTGGAATAACAATAGGGTATCATGTCTGTAAATTCTAGAGGCAACTGATAGTTTACAAAAGCGTTTTGAACCATTTGGATTTATTTCAGATTAGTTTTAGTAGTATTTCCCCATATTGTTAAACCATATATATTATATATTTCTATTTTTTTATTTTATTTATTTATTTTAGAAATAAACAGTGCATGTACAAAATATACAAGGTTTTAGAAAATGATTACAAGAATCGGTATCAATGGCATATGTCTATGTAAGATCTAGTAAGCGGTTATATACATTTTACCGGGTGGGGTTAGTACAATGCTAGAGAATGATACATGTTAAAGTCGGTGTGTGTGTGTGAGTGTGTATATGTACATGTGTCTGAATAGTGCTATTTACTGGAGAGTTGTGATTGCGCATTGATGTTACGACTAATATTTTTCTTAAATGACGGTAGAGAGTTAAAAAACATATCGAGACTTAGGTTGGGACAAAGATTATGAAATGTATGGAGAACACGGAAATTGGTGAATTTACTGCAGCGTTTGTTTTGTTCCTTAATGCGTAAAATATTTTCCTGTGGCGAGTACGTTTCGATGGTATGTTTAGGTTAATTTGAGATAAGAGTTCAGGGCAGTCTATTACATTATTTAAGATTTTATACAAGAATATAGTGTCGGCTACCGTTCGCCGTATGAGATTGGAGTGGACAGTGATAATTATTATTGTACTTGAACCGGAGAATGAGATTCTACCAATCGCATATTAATTATTCTTAGTGATTCAATTGTTATAAACATTTAAACGTATAAATTCTGTAAGTTTTTTTAATACCTACTTTAATAATCAAATTCAAATTAATTAGCCTGTCTCCCCAGGCAACTCCTTGTCCCCCAAAGAGTTAAAGTGTGAATTGGTGACAATATTTATCTCAAATCGATATTTATCACACTTCTATTTGTTTTCTATTCAGTGCTCGAAACTAAATAAAGTTGATTTAATTTATCATATTTAGACACATAAGGTAATAAGATTTTGATTTTACATCATAAACAGCTGTATTCATCATCCTAAGTAGTGTTTGACACGAATTCACTTAGGCAGATTTTGAATTAATCCCCAAATAATTTTTAAATAGCAACCGTTTTAAATGAATATTCAATTTTTTTGAATAACTTATCGAAGCTTATAAACTTCGTTGTAATATTTACTGTCTATAATGAATATTCAATTAATTTCATTATAGACTTAAAGTCAATAACTGTATATATATGAGACACTACCAAGATTGCAAATATATTTTGGTAGAGCTTTAAAATCACACAAAAAGATAACAGCCAATAATATGTGAGGATAATATTGGTGAGTTTTAAAATTGAGGTATGATATCGATAAAAATGATGAGGTCTCAAAATAATTAGCTCAGTGGCTGGAACGTTATCACGGTAAGACAGAAGTCTTGGGTTCGATTCCCAGATACAACAGATACCTTTTTTATTTTCTGTGATTCTTTTTGTTTCGTACTTAATTTGAGATTTGTTAATACCATTTTCTTAAATAATTAAAATTTAAATAGTTTTATGAATGACTCAATAATATATTTTTTTAGTACTCAATTTGAAACGATTTTTTTCCCTCATAGCACTAACCAGTACCTATCAGACGCATATACATAATTGTTTACTCTATAATGTTTGTTTTTCTCGTCTCTTCATAAGTACTTAACTATTATATTATCCTCAAATTATCTGGTATATGTAAACGATTACTACATATAATTTCTTTAAACGATTGGTATTCACTTTGTGGCATCATTATTAATAAATTATTTAAAAAATATGCTTTGTATTCACCACTTTATTAATATAGATATGTATTATTTATATTCCTGATGAAGAAAACATCACTTTCGAAACATGTAGATGTCTGTGTATATTAATAATGTGGTGAATACAAAATTTATTTTTTTAATTCATTGATTACTAATTTTTATTCTTATCTCTTTGAACTTAACTATTATTCTAAATTAATTATTATACTATGCTCAAATTATCTAGTATACACAAATGTTTTTTTTATACTATTCTTCACATCTCTTTATACTTAATTATTATACTTTTTTCTAAATATATTATATTACCATACTTTGTCTATACTAGCTTTTTTCCCTTCTATTTTTGTATAATGGCACTTAATATGAACTAACCTTATCAATTTGACTGTCCTAAAACGGAATTTGTTCCTAGTTAGGCAGTCAAAGCCTTCTTACATTTTTTGTTAAATAATGTGTGATTCAAATAAATAACTATTTTTATTATTATTAATTCTAAAATGAGCGAAGGTTTCTCTATTCTTCTTTCTCAGTGTCAGACAGACAGTCTGTCATTTATTTTAATTTCCAAAGTAAACACCGTTCTATACCTCCATAGCCTCCGACACGTCTCCGTTTGTTAAAGGATTACTCTGAAAGAAAGCAACGACCTGCCCTCACTCCACTGAAAAAGTGACCCGAGTAAGGTCCAAGAAATTTACACTAAGCCAATACAACCCTTTCACGGGGAGCTTAGAAGAAATGGTATAAGGAATGTGTATTTATTCCTTCTTCTGTTGACGTGAAACTTATATCAGGACCTCGCTCTTTTGTCTGGGATTTAGTACTCAGCTATTATTTAAAAGTTGCCATTTTATGCGGGACAATTATGACCTAAGCTGGAATAAGATTTTACAGCTGTAGTATTTAGAGATTTGATTACTGCAACACATTGAACATCACCTTACTCCTTTAAAAGACCATAGAAATATACTAATCTCAATTGTTTCTTCAAAATAATTAATTGCTTTCCTTTTATTTTTTTGATACAAACATTTATATAAACATGGGTACAAAGGTTATAAATTTTTTTTTATATTCAATTATATATTTATTTGAATACATGCATATAAATGTAATTGTATTATTTATGTAGCAAAAATCCCACATAGGCAAGGCAGTGCGTGATTACACTTGGTATTAGTGGCAGTAAAAAAAAGTTATTTTTTTATGGAATATTTATTTTATTTTTTATATTTATTTATATGTATTTACTCATATACATACATATATATCTATATCATTTCAAATTTTCAAATTAAGCGAGTTTTTACTAAAAACTAATAAGATTGTAAAAAAAAACAGATAAAAAGAAATATAAAAATTTCATTCGTTTATTTTAATAATACTTTTCTTGAGAGAAAAAACCATATTTGTATTAATACATGGATGTTGAAGGTAAGTTAAATAAAAATGATAAGTTGAATGAGAAGAAGAAAATGATATAAATAAAATAGGAAAATATATAATTACATTATTCGATAATTATAAAAAAATGTCAATAGTGAGAATAAACGTCATCGAAATGTCAAATGTCATTATTAGTTTACGATCTACTTTACGAGATTCAAATATTGAATGACAATGATTTATTTCCATTTTCGAAAGTCAAAACATGTTTTTTGTATGTTTTAAACAAAACTGCAGAGAACCCAACCTATTTTAATAATTATAAGCTAAATTTTGCCTTGTTTTTTCACTCATCGAGAAACTTCAAATGTCAAATGTATGAAATGCAGCATAATCAAAAGTCAAGCTAACACTTTATTTTCAACTTATTTTTAACACACACATTTGTGAAGTATAAAATATTGATTTATATATTAGTTTTTAAACCAAATGATATATATTCATAATAAATACAATAATAACTCATCCATATTAATTTCATAATGATCGTGTGTGAAAGTGGGCGGAAACTATTTTATAGTGAGCGGGCACCTGCATATATAATTTACTATAAAAATGCTTGCAAACAGGCAAACAGAGCGAATACTTAACGAAACACTTGGCTGATCAGTGACTCAGATCATTCGAAAAGTTGAGAAGAACGGGCGTTAATCTGAGATACGTCAAAATGAGCTACGAAAACGATTTTTTTTTCATATCTATCGAAAAACTAAAAGTGTGAAAGCTTGTTTGGAAATATTGTTTTTGACGTATCTTGAAAGTTAACATTCCCTTCATATTACGCAAAGTTTCGCTGTTCGCCGACGATATTAAATTATATAGAGAAATAACCGACTCACTGAACAAAACACTGTCAAATTCTTCCGTTTAATATGGATATGCCAAATTCTCAGAAAACAAATTATATCTTAATATTATTTCTCAATTTTTTTTGACTATTCATTAAATCAAATACTTTTAGATTGAGTTGCAGAAATGAAAGATCTTGGCATTCTAAATGGATGAGCAATTAAAATTCAGTGCTCACATTCAAGCAATTGTAAAAATAAGGGTATGATAACTTTGGGATTTAAATTGAGAACAATAAAATATTTTTGAATGGTTACAAGTAATAAAATGGTTGTATATATTCCTAGTTAGAAGTTTAATAGAACACTATTCCATAGTGCGGTCGTCCTTCTACAAAATACGTATTCATAATGTCGAAAGAATTCAAAGAACAAAATTTCCTTTCATAAATTTGAAACTTAATACCCTTTGAGCACATACATTGCTCAACGTTAAAGAACATTTCAAATATTTAAACTTTAGAAAACGGACGAAAAAAAAATGTTCTAGGGTTTGAATAGTAAGTTCATATTTAAATATTATCTTTCATGTTTACCTATTTTTAGTTCAATTCAGAATATGATTGCTCCGTTATATTAGAAATTACTCAGTATGAACGTAACCAAATAGTAGACAATCATTTCTATCAAATAATGCAAATCATTGCTTGTATCATTGCATGAACGCAACCAAATAATATACAATCATTTCTATCAAATAATGCAAATCATTGCTTGAATCATTGCATGAACGCAACCAAATAATAGACAATCATTTCTATCAAATAATGTAAATCATTGCTTGAATCATTGCATGAACGCAACCAAATAATAGACAATCATTTCTATCAAATAATGCAAATCATTGCTTGAATCATTGCATGAACGCAACCCAATGATAGGCAATCATTTCTATCAAATAATGCAAATCATTGCTTGAATCATTGCATGAACGCAACCAAATAATATACAATCATTTCTATCAAATAATGCAAATCATTGCTTGAATCATTGCATGAACGCAACCAAATGATAGACAATCATTTCTATCAAATAATGCAAATCATTGCTTTCAATGTTTTTCAATCTGTCAAACATATAAAGAATGTTAACCGCCTTATTCGATCTTCTTTATCACCAAATTATTAGTAAAACAACAGCCTGTCAATTACTTAATGTAGAAATATGGAAGGTTTGCTAAACCATTGTATTATTCATTATAAATATAATATCAGTGTTAAACATTTGCGTTTTTAGTCTAACAAGTTAACAATACCCATCTGCGTTAAGAGCTTTTATCTTTCATCTCAATCCATCCAACCTTACAAGCTTATGCTGATCGAGGAACCCTGGCGCATTCACTAACCTTTTTATTAAAACTATTAAATTGTAAAATTGATTGTTCTGAACTCCTGCATTTAATCAGCCTAAATATACATAAACGAATTATTAGACAAACATTAGCATTTTACATATTACGTATATCCCGTTTTAAGTACAGCTTTTTTTGTTTTTGTTTTACATGATGAAATATAGGTTATCAAAGGAATTGATTTTTCGCGATTTTAGAGACATCTTATTATTTTGGGTCAAACGGTGAGTTAAAAAAAAATTAATCCATCTGCTTTAAAAATATAATGAAATGAATTAAAAAATTAAAATAAGCGTTATGGTCTTTAAATTAAATTAAAAACCACTAATTTACGTTGAAACACAAATTTGCCGTACATAATTTAAAATATCGACCCGAAACAACGTTTTTTTTTCAATATTTTGTTTTCATTTTTTTATTTACGTAATCATATTTACATATCAAATACGTTTTTTTAATACGGTAAACCCACAAATAATTTTCTAAGTTGCATCTAAAATACTGATTTTTTTTCATGGCATATACTTCATTATTTAAAACAAAAAATAAAAAAATACTTCTCATCTATATTTTCGAAACCTTTAATTTAAAAAAAATACAGACATAATTCTGCTTGGATGGGTATTTCGGCCTTAAATCCAAAATTAAGTTATTTATGAAACAGGCAGCGCGGCCAGTCCTCTTAACTGATATGGATGTATTTGACAATAATCTGAACTTAGCAAATTTAAAAAAGGATGAAGTAATTATTTCTACCTAGTTTATAAATCATTGCTTAGTACACATTTTTATTTATTTCTTATTTATATTAACGATGATTTTGTGGATATTGTATTATTTGTATTGTGCTTCTTTATATTCCTGTGTACTTTTAGCTTTGGTGCAGTTTATTTTTATTTCAAGAAACATTTTCAAATTTGATTAATTTTATGTGTGTTTATGTTATATTTTTATACGTGATTTAAAAAAAAGATGTACTTACAAATAAAATCCCTAAATAATTAAAAAAATATATTCATCCAACTACAGTTAAAGACTAAGATAAATAATTAATTTGTTACAAAACATTACTAAACGAAACACAAATTTCATAGGTAGCCAGTGACAAGGACAGTGATAAATGGTAATTTAATGATTTAGTTGATTTTAAGTTACAGTCCTCGTGTGGACAGTGCGTTAAATTTATAGCAGTAAGTTGCAATTAAGTGCCAATTTAGTTCCCCCGATTAGAATCGTTTCTATTTTTTCGATTAAGTAACCCGCTTCACGCAACGCACGCATCTTTGTAGTTAGGTGAGGGCTATTGTCACGTAGTTTGGACACGCACATAATCTAGTTTTACTGCAAATACAATAGTTTACTAAATCATGTACTTAATTGCATGTGTGGACGGCACATATCACTTTTCTCAAGAAAGTGATTTTGTTACCACTTATCACTGACCTTTCTCCTAGCTACGTGTAACGTGTAGATAACCGTTCAATTTACACGCACTAGTTCAGATACAACTGTGCCTTCGTCAAGGCAATACAACAAATAATGTCTTTGGTATATAAGGCACTGAACGGGCTAGCACCACCATACTTGACTAATCTTTGCGTAATGAACAATCTTACTTAGAGGCAATTAATTCATGGTCAGATCTGCCAAGTTTGATGCTTCAAACAGACTAGTTGAATCCTCTCATATGAATGCTGCTAAATTTGGGGGGAGAGCTTTTAATGTACTCGGCCTACATTTTTGGAATGATCTTCCGTTTGGTTTGGGGTCAGAAAGCAATATAGAAATCTTTAAGAAAAGTCTAAGAACATATATATTTAAAAGGGGCTACAAACTTTAAAAAGGTTTAAAATGCCCCTGATGTGATTTTAGTCACCAAATGGCGCTCAGAAAAATATATCATTTATACAAGTAATTTTTTTTTTTTTAAAAAGATGTATCTACATTATTTTACATATTATTTGTGTTTCAACAATAGCACATATATTACTTTATACACTTATTGGGTTTCACAGTACCTACATTACTTAACGTACTTTTTTAAGTTTCAGCAGTACATATATTACTTTATACACTTATTGGGTTTCACAGTACCTACATTACTTTACGTACTTTTTAAGTTTCAGCAGTACATATATTACTTTATACACTTATTGGGTTTCACTGTACCTACATTACTTTACGTACCTTTTAAGTTCCAGCAGTACATATATATATACACTTTATACACTTATTGGGTTTCACAGTACCTACATTACTTTACGTACTTTTTTTAAATTTCAGCAGTACATATATTACTTTATACAGTTATTGGGTTTCACAGCACCTACATTACCTTAAGTACTTTTTTAAAGTTTCATCAGTACATATATTACTTTATACACTAATTGGGTTTCACAGTACCTACATTACTTTACGTACTTTTTTAAGTTTCAGCAGTACATATATTACTTTATATACTTGTTGGGTTTCAGCAGTACCTACAAATGAAACAGTCGCAATTTTTTTTTGCTTTTAGTAAAATTATTGCTCTAAATTGTACGATTACTGCTTTAAGCAAATATGTATTTATTTCTAGTACAATCTTTTAATCCTACACTTTATTAGAATAAATGTTTCTGGTCTAACAGCTAATCCCAAGTCTTAATCAAATAAAATACAACAATCCCTTAAAGACAACGCTGTTAAACTCTCCCGTCCCCCAGCGGCGCAACACACAAAAAGCCCCCACCTAACCAATGGCTCATCCTCCGCCCCTCGCCCCAACACCCTTCTCAGCGGAATTAGAAGAGTAGGAATAGGTTGAACAGTAATTGTGGCGAAATCCATACGGTTCTGCTTCCACAAGTCTAAGTGAATATTCTTGTTTGGCTAACCACTCTGAGGTCAAGTCGGAACCAGGGGTGCGCCCATGGAATTGATTAAAATGTTTATGAGTAAGAATATAATTCTATTGAATTGTTCAGGTTTTTTTTAGATTTTCAGTTTACGTCTTAATAAACTTTAAGTAAATTTTTTGATATATTGGTTTATCGTGTTTGAATTAACTTCGTCCATTGAGTCCATTATTTCTATTGCGTCTACATATAAAGTGGAGACGAATTTTTGTATTATGATATTTTCAAAAGTTTAGTGACGAGATTAATCAACACACACGTAAGAATCAGAACATTTTTTTAAAGTGATAAAATCGTTAAAATTGCAAAAAAAAACTAGCATGAAAACCTATTCTATCCTAACCTAACAGATAATATTTTTTTTTTGTTATTATAAAAAAAGATTAATTGCATCAGATGAGATTATGTTTTCGGGTATGTTCTTTTCTTCCCTTCGTACTTTTAATGACTTTATGTCACTTTTAAAAAGTGTGACGGTTCATACATGTGCTGATTTATCGTGGGACCGAATTAATTAAGATTCCTACAATGCGAATACCGCACAAAAGTTCCACCTTCCCGGAACCATTTCCTGTGGGGTAGATGGAAGGTAGCTGACTATTAAAATCTGTATTTCATATTATCTTTAAATGGACATATGGAGCCATTTTATTTTGTCTTCGATTCTGACTGTTAGCCAGAGCGATACTGAAAGTATCTATCAGTCAAGTTGTTTTTATATATCTAAATCGCATTATAAAAGCCATCACGCCGTTTCTCCGCAGGAGTAGGTAGAGAGGACATATCGCCAAACAACTCGATCTTGGCATACACTTCCTGCTTCACACATTCTCTTCTCTTATGCTGACTTCTGACATGGCCCGACTCAAGTATTTGATTCAGTTCATCGTGCCATGTCCTCCTAGGGCGTCCGCTACTTCTTCTTCCATTCACATTCGCGTCATATATTCTCCTTGCACTCCTTTCTTCATTTATTCGCTCTACATCCCCAAACCATCTAAGTGTCCCTTTCTTAATTTAAAAAAATATATATAATCAGAATTCAAAAATAATACTGTGTTTAAAATTTAACGAGTATATTGCAGTTGTGGCATTGCCTAAGCTTGAACCTAAAACAATATAACATCCTCTTATCTTTTTTCCCGACTGTGTTAATCCACCTCAACCACTAATAATAATAGTTGGATGATTTGTATTGCGCCGTTTTTGTGAAAAATCACCTCAAGGGCGCTGTAAAATTAGCAAATAAACACCCATAAAAATGAGCAAGCCAGACAAAGGAATGCTTTCCATTTTGTAAACTGTTATTTAAAAGTAGAATTCTATATGTAATTTGTTACACTGATTAAGAATTGCAAAGCTTTGTTCAAGTTCTTTTTTTTGACACGATCTATGTCATCTTTAAACTGATATATTTTGATCTAGGATATTTATAACATCTGGGATAGAAAAGAATTACATTTTTACATCTCTAACCTTCGGCATGCCAAGATGTAAAACAAAACTTGAAATGTTATGGGGGGTGACTCAGTCACCCCTCGCATTTTATCATTATAACGCCCTTCTTTAAATGTATTCCTACAATTTATTACAACTTTTTCATATTTTTTACACATTTAATTTATTCTAGTGAAAACATCATCATAATATAGTTAATCTTATTAATAAAAAAAACACCACATTCACAACAAATGTGGCCTACGGCCGGCGGTTGTAGGTCAACTCACTTAAGACGCTCGTCATAAGAACTAAAAATATTTGCTACCCGCTTGCGGTCCGGCAGCCGATTGCCTTACCCCCTCATGCAGATTTCGTAATAGCGTGAGCGAGTGAGATGGCGCGCAACATCCACCAAATAAAAAAAACTGTTTGAATCTAGTACTCGAGTTTATTTTTTTAAATGGTAGATTGTGTGTTTATAGGTTTTGTAAGAATACGGAAAATGTCAAAACAATTAAGTTTTTATTTAAAGTAATTCGTGGACGATAGTAATTTTAAAAGCTTTTGACTACCACTCTTGGCAACGGGAAAGTTAAGAAGATGATGTAGTTAATATGCATGTTAAGTTTTTGTTTATTTTATTGTTTTTATTCATACGTACATGTTTATTTTATGTAGTAAAATATGAATGCAATAAAAAATTATATTAATTATTAACCATTGATGCTTTTCACCATTAACCGATTGTGTAGTGAACTTCCAAAGAAAAACTACCCTGAACAATACCCATTTCTATTATGATAATATAACAGTTGAGAAGCGCGTCGCTACTTCATCGTATTTACCAGTACAATTTCCTAAACAGCGCGCCACGAATCCGTACATTTTGTTAGATAAAAATTGAAATTGTAAATATTACAAACGAGAATGTTAATTATTTTCTAAATAAATCGGTTATACCGGTAATAAATAATTATTTTACGAACCCTTCAATTAAAAATTGGGTGGGAGTGTGAAAATTGCCTTGAACGCCGAAACAGCTGTCACAATAATAAAAACTAAGATACTTGCAGAACTTAATAATAAAATTATATAATTTGTTTACCATTAAATATATAAAAATATTGAATGGAGTTATACGAATTTAACACAAAAACAATTAATAGCAATACCATCTGACGTCTATTTTCCAAAACAGCAATCCATCCGTTAAGGGCCAGCAGTCTAAAACGACTCTAAACATTACTTTACAGGTTGCTAACTCAAGCAATACCACAAAAATGATTTATCTATAAATTGTACATGTGCAATTGTTAAGAAAATGTATGAAGTTTCAAAAGACTAAAAGCCTCATCTTTTAATTCTATGAAATATATCCCAAAAGGTGTTAAAATAGTTTGAAAACTGCAGTTTTGAAGGATTTAATTAAAACTACAGTACACATAAGAGGCCCCAAGGGAAATAATTTTCTTCAAGGTTTATGTCATCTTTGGGGATGCTGTGTGAAGGGACTTTTAGAGGATAGGAAGAAGTGAGCCCGGGTCTTGAAGATACCCATGTTATGGAAGAGAGAAGAAACACAGATACCGGTAGATCATTCTACAGCTGAGCTGTTGAACATGAGAATGAGTCGTAGAAGCGACCGGTTCTCACGTGACAAATGTCAACCGTGTACAAATGTTGAACGCGCGTTTGGCGTATTTCCCGACTATTCACCGGTGACGAAGGGATCAACGACTCTAGTTCCTCAGAACATATTCCGGTAAATACTGGTAGAATAAGGCCAGTATTCCCACATAATGTCTGTACTCTAAAGATTGCAATCCCTTTGTTTAAAAATTATCAAACGGACAGCCCGTTTCTGCACAGAGTCAAGAGTTTTTTTCAGATATTTTGGGGCTCCGACCAGAGGTGGCTGTTAAATTCTATAATAGGGTGCTCTTGCGATTTACTATTAAAGGAGACGAGACTGTTATTTTTATCCATTTTTTACACGTATCAACATAAATCGGTCTTTGGAGACTTGTTAAAGCTATCATGGACTGTTCTGTCATCTGCGTAACAAAGAATTGGTGCACATGTCAAGAGGACACCGATGTGAAAGAAAAATAAAGTCGGTGGCAGAACTGATCCCTGTGGTACACCAGAATTATTAGCCACATATTTCATGTAGAATTTATAAGCTTACAAATCGAGGATAATAAATATCCTATAAGACAAGAGTTTTTTTTAACCTTATTCGGTTTCCATTTACCCATAAAAAATGTAAAGATAAAAATCATTCGTAGTATTTCTTGAGTTAGCAATCTGCAATAGTGTGTATTTTTGGGTTTTGACCAATCCTGGTAATGTTTTAAACAGAAAAACTCATTTTCGTTCACTATAATATATGATCAATATTAATAGAAACTGTTTTTTAGAAAGCGAATAATTGAATTCGTTGTTCGGGAAGTTCTTTAGTATCCCCATAATAAATCACGAAGGTTCAAGCATCCCTTGACAGCGACACTGATGATTCTCCCTCTCACGCACTTTAAAATGTGGCCGAGAGTTTTATGAAGTGTAATCTCTCATAAATTCCCACTTTATGTACAAATGTGCGGGCTTAAGTTTCGCTAACATTTAAAGCTTTTGTCGACATTCAAAAGGCTTAATGGATTTAAAATGAATGGTGATTCTCCGTCTGAAGCCAGTAGTACTTATGATAAAAATGCTCGGCGACCAAAACAAAGAACGATTTAATGGCATTATTTTTTTTTCTCAAGTGCTTGAAAGGAAAGCTTATTATTTGACTTATGTACAAAGTGCGGCCTACATAAATACCTTTAATAATATTTAAGAAAGACGAAAACTATTGTGAATAGCCTAAAACGGTTGTATGGGTTTGGATTTGGATCGTTAATTTGTCATGTACAATGGCGCAACTTTTATGGTGATCCGATAATTCAACACACTTTAAAAGTGTTTAATTAATAGTACGAAAAAAAAAACTAGTCTAAAACTTTTTCTAAGCAAATCTAATTAAAGTAATTCCATGTATACTTATTTAGTACAAATATATATACAGTATGTTAAAAGACGTACCTGACTTACTTTAACCAGTGATTCCTGACTAAAAATGGAGTAAAAAACGATAATGAAATTTTTGTATCCAGTGTCATTTTTGGTGTTTTTTTTGTTTGTTTTAGAAATTTTTTTTTCAAATACAACCAAAATATCAACGATAACTCAACCAAGTAACCGGTCAACCCACCACCACGACCCTACCTGTCAAATACCTCTCAAATTTGTAAGTTTTTAGTTAAATTTAAAAAAAAACATGTTTTAAAAATTTCGCCGGAGACGAAAAATTTCGTTCAAATTTTTTACTTCAAATGAGGTCAGGAATCACTTGTCGGGTTACTTACACACTATCGAGTTTCACTTATCACCCTGTATATATTAAAAAATATGTGTTGTACGGGACAAGATCTGTAAACTCTTGCGCACGTTTTAGAAGAAGAAGATCAGGCT
Source organism: Halesus radiatus (assembly GCA_022606495.2). Taxonomy (NCBI): domain Eukaryota; kingdom Metazoa; phylum Arthropoda; class Insecta; order Trichoptera; family Limnephilidae; genus Halesus; species Halesus radiatus. The sequence continues at coordinate 13,355 of JAHDVE020008414.1, read as the reverse complement.
GGCCACTTCGACGCTTCAGAGCAGGGTAGGAAGGAAGGGAGAAATGCCTTGAAAAAGGCAAACGATTTCTTGCAAGGAGGTGGTGAGGGTGAAGAGAAAGTCACGGTCGGTTTTCAGGCCGGGTGAAGATGCAGGCGAAGTAGGTAGAAGGCGTGTTGAATCCGTGAGAATACTCTGAATTTTAGAAATGCACTCGTCGTTCAAGTACTTCGGTGCGATACCGTGCGGCGAATCGGGCAGTTTGAACTCGTGAATATTTCGCGAGCTGCCGTAGACTCTGTCAATCTTGGATCGACTTGATCAAAAAATTAGGATGTCAATCACGACCTTCTGCTTGAATTGAGCCTATTGCAATCTTCACCTATTTTTTATTAAAGCAACCAAAATTATTACAAAGTATGTCATGGGGGTCAAAGTAGGACAGGTAATACTTTGCCGTCAGATTACAAAAAAATGCATCGTACAAACATAAAATAAGTAAGTTTACTCGATTACGCGGGCGCTAATGAACAGATCAGAAAAGATTGTTTATTTAGATCAGTCACCGCGGCCGCAGGAATCGCTCACAAAGACAGACAATTTTGGTAGAACAATAATTTTGAAAGGTTTTTGTGGATCAGAGGGGCTCGACCAATGAGAGCCCGCTCTGTTTCGGGACCGTCGCCGGGAGCGACCGTAGGGGTGGCGGGGGTCGGAGAAATGTCCCGTTAGCACCCAGTAGCGTCTCGGGACGAAAACGAGGTTCAGGGGCGTAGGAAAAAGAAAACGATGACGTGCACTGTCATCATCACTTCTTCGAAAACCCCGGAACTACGCTTGTCGAAAGCCAATATGTACTGAAATGGGGCGTTTGCACAAATCCTCTTTTTGTGCAAACATAACAAGATAGGGATGCGTATCTAGTCGCTGCTATCAGGTTAAAATTAAAGTCGGGCGTTGCACAATTAATTATTTGTGCAGACAAACAAACAAGACAGAGACGCGTATCTAGTCGCTTCTCTCTCTCTCTCTCGTTTGTGGTCAGGTCGTCTGTTATGAGTCTGACAGTACTACATGCCAGCTTGATCGAGAACGTATCGAGTCGTCTCTCGTTCGAAACTGCACGAACTCAGTAGTTGATTTCGTATCTAGTCGTACCACCTACTGAGTTATGTACTGGTTGATGTTTATGCAAATGGAGGGTATTACAAACTTTGATAGTCACGTCTGGTATATGTGTATACTTATGTTTATATATGTATTTGTTTTTACTTTAAATTAGGTCAGGAATCACTGGTCGGGTTACTTACACCCTGTCGCGTTACACTTTACATCAATATATATATATATATACGTTTTTAAACAATATTTAATTTTCGTGTTAAAAAAATACGATAATTAGATTCGATTAGGTTTTCGGGCTAGTTTTTAATTGTACTCAAAGTGACTTTATATCACTTTAAAAGGAATGCCGTTTTATACATGCGTTGAAAATTCATGGGACCAATTTTTAGAACACCGTGTGTCTATATATCGTGAGCATAAAACGAAAAGTGTTCCCTCCCCATTGGCAGACTACGACTGAAATCCTTTGCATAGACATAAACTCATAGCTTCGTCAGAATACTTTTTTACGTATATGTAACCCATGTACGAGTATGTTAATGAAAAAAGATCCTAACTTGCAAAACTACGAGCCTGCATTCTAGCAAAAATCCTCAATCTCATTCTGCCAAAAACAAGAACACTGACTTAGCCACTTTTCATTGCATGCTCACTTTGTATGAAACAGTATGGCACAAACTAATTTCTTCAAAAGATTGGTATTCATTTTGTGGCGTCATTATTAATAAATTAATTAATTTACATTCCCTCGTATCTAGGATGAATGAAGTATGTATGAAGAATGAGCTAATGATGAATGTAAGTAAGTCTAAAATCATGGCGTTTGAAAGAGAGACTACGAAATCAGTGTGAAATATAGTTGTGAATGACGAATACTTGGAGCAGGCCGATGAGTTTGTATATTTGGTAAGTATGTTTACGAGAGATGAAAAGACTCAGGAATATTGAAAGAAGGGTGAATGCAGGAAACTCCATTAATGGAGGACTGAACCCGGTTGGCGCTAACAAAAGGTTGTGCAAAGAAGCGAAGATATCAGTCCACAATGGAGTGCTGATACCAACCCTGATGTATGGCAGTGAGGCATGGAATTGGCAAAGGAAGGATGAAAGTAAGCTGAATGCCGTAGAAATGAGATCTCTCAGACGAATGTGTAGTAAAACCATGTATGATCATGTGAAAATATTGAGATTCGTAAAGAATGCAAGGCTGATGTAAGCGTAATGAGCAAGATTAAGAAAGAGACGCATAAATGGTTCGGGCATGTAGAGCGAATGAACGAAGAAAGGAGTGTAAGAAGAATGTATGACTCGAATGTGAATGGAAGAAGCCGGGGACGACCGAGGAAGACATGGCACGATCAAGTGAATCAAATATTTGAGTCGGGCCATGTCAGAAGTCGGAATAACAGAAGAGAATGAATGAGGCGTTGTATGAATGTGAATGAAGCAAGAAGTGTATGCCAAGATCGAGTTGTTTGGCGGTCCGTTCTCTCTTCCTACCCCTGCAGAAACGGCGTGATGGTTAGTTAGTTAGTTAGATAATTAAAAATTACTTTGTAATCACCACTTTATTAATAAATATATACATATCAACATGTTTTGAAAGCGAAGCTTTCCTCATAGGTAATATACAGAATACTACGTTTGGAAAATTATTATCTCTTCTACGTGCATGTGAATTTTAATCCTAGAAAGGAAACATGTTTCCTTAGCCTATGAATGGAAGCAAAAAGTACATTTTACTCCCACTTTAATTGGCGTTTTTCTTTTATATTTGGTTAACCTTTGTCGTTTTCAGTGGTAGATATTGCGATCACTCATAAATAAAATGATTTATTGCTTAAATTGATAAAAAAAATATGCAAAATTCGCTGGTTTATTGTTTCTGAGAAGCGATTAGTAAATTTCGTACAGTGAAACGTTAAATTGCCTAAGAGAAAAAGGCGTAACAAACGAATTGCTGAGGAAAGAACTCAATGTAAGCACATCTTGAAGAAAGCCAGCGCGATCGGGAGGCATTTCAGTGAAGAATTAGTTTAAAGTTCAAGAGAATAAATTTCACTTCTCGCTTCCATTCTAGGGTTAGTATGAAAATCACCATAACTAGACTCAAAACAAAGCTATTTAATGAATAATGTTTTTAGCTGTTTTGTCGAGGACTTATCTTGCTCTGTAATAGCCCCACCGCCCCTGATGTCACAGCGGGTGGGGAAGGGAGAGGAGTAATAGAGTCCTCCTCTTGTTTGCCGTATTCTAATTGGACTCCAGACACGGACCCTTACTGTTCAGCTGTACCTCCATTCGACATCGCAGTGTCCTAGATTCAGGGATTGCACTGAGACTAATTCGTTGTCAAGGGCGTGAAATGCAGTGTTTTTCTAACAATTCTTATGAATAAATTAAGAATTAAAGTGGTGTTAATCAAACGTATGTGTTATTTATTATAATTATTATGGCAAACCATAAAATAAATACTTTTCACCAATTCTAAAATAAATATTTGTTTTGATAGTACCTATAATAAGTTGGTGGCTTTCAAATTTTGTTTCAGAGTTTTAGTGCAAGCACTGTTGAATTTGGCAACCACCTCTGGTTTGGAGCCCAAAAATACCAGAAAAACCGTTGACTCTGTGCAGAAACGGGCGGTCAGTTTGACAGGCCCTATCATCACAAACGTATTACAATCTTTAGAAGACATGAGTCTGGTGGAAATGTGGTCCTTGTTCTATCAGTATTTCAATGCTATAAACTAACGTCATTAATCCCTTCGGCATCGGTACATAGTCGGGAAATACACCAAACGCATGCCCAGCATTTGTACATAGGTGACATTTGTCAATTGAGAATGGGACGCTTCTACGACTCGTTCTTGATTTTAATAGCACGGCTATGGCAACGATTTGCCGGCCTCTGTGTTTCCTCCCTCTTCCAACATGGGTTCTTCAAGACCCATGCTCTCACCTTCCTCTCCTCAAGAAGTCCATCCACACAGCATCATCAAAGATCACATAGACCTTCCATAGGGCTTCTTGTGTGAAACTAAAGATTTTTTTTTAAATGCTGAAGTAAAGGATACCAGAAACTGCCGCAAAATATTCGAAGCCACGGCGGATTATTTGCAAACGAAAAATTCGCAGCTTCATCCCATGTCGGCTTATGTTCATTCATTCTCAAAACCTGTACGAAATTTCGATGGGTCGCGCATAGTTCTTTTTTGCCACGGATTCCAGTTCATTGTCAACCGCGTTCACTTCGCTACCGCTATAATTTCTCGTTTATTAATCACGGCAAAAAGTGAAAGAGTGATTGAGTTGGAACAAAACTTTCCAACATTGTGTGATTTATCCCACAAAAATATACGAAAAAAATTATTTGCTATAACTGGAAATCGGGATGCGGAACGCAATGAAAGAAAAAAAGTGTTATTATTTTTACTGTACTCCAAATACTAAAACAAACGCAAAATTTCAGGCGTCGTTACCACTCTGAATGTTTGGCCCGGTCATTTGAAGCAAGCGAATTTAGTTGCCACCGCAGATGTGAAATTTTGTCGCCGCCGAGGCTGCATATTATATTTCGTGCCGGTCTGTTGGAGCCTCAAAGGTGGCGAAAACAATTTTTTATTCACTATAAACGAGCAACTACAACACTCACATATATTTGAACATTAATTACTTACCTACTTTAATCAATTTTTGTTTATGTTTATAATTTGTCTTTTCGTAAATTATTGTGTTCTATGTTTATCATTTGTCTATACTTGACATTATTATTTTTTTGTATTCTGTATATTGCTGATGAGGAAAGCATCGCTTTCGTAACATGTTGATATGTAAACGAGTATATTACTTAATTAATTTATTAGTAATAATATATTTGAAAAGTAACATTGAATTACGTTTGTCTTTTCACATAAGAGTAAACTATAAAAAAACGTCTTTATGAGTTTTGCGCCTACACGACATTCATCAAAGTACAATTATTTTGTTTTCAAATAACAGCCCATATATAGTAGATAATCCTAGTAATCACATACCTACAAAAAGGCAAATACAATGCTGGACAACAATTTTAGGCATCTGGATTTTTCAATTACCTTTGTTTGTAATAATAGGCGTATTAGTTAAAAAGTGATGCACGCAAGTAACAGTGCATCATGGCATTTGTTTTATTATTTTATTTCTTTCGTCCAACACAATGATTCATTCATGACACATGTTCAATGTTTGTACGAGTACATTAAAAAAAATTATTAAATTGAACAAACGAGCCGACGGCCTCCATGGTCGAGGGGTAAGGTTCTCGACTACGAATCTGAAGGTCGCGGGTTCGAATCCCGGCGTGCGCAAGTAAATTTTATTTAATTAATTTGTGTTGTTTCACAATTAATTCATTTAAAAATAATACTCGTATATAGTATATTTGCGAACGTTCCAGAGTGGAAGATACTTTCAGTATCGCCCTGATGAAAGACCATCATTCAGAATTGAAACGTTGCTTGAAATGGCTTTTAGCCGTGTTTGGTGACCAGATCTAAATAGCCAGGTATTTCCCACCTTCCTCTTCCCCTCTCCTTCCCCTCCCCAATACCTTCAGCTTCACAACATTCCCCAATTGGGAATGCCATAGTCTCACTGGCTCCAGACGATTGGGAGCAGTTAGGACTCTTGTGCGGCATTCATATAAAAAAAACACTGTGATCTAAACCGCTAATTCAATTAGTGTTATTTACCAACCAGTTTCGCTCGGCGCAAGCTTCACAAAGGTAAAATTTTAGGTATGGTTAAAATTTTACCCTGACGAAGCTTCGGCCAAGCAAAAATGCTTTTTAAATAAATTAAAAAAATTGTTTAAATCAAGTGTTTGTTTTATAAAAATACATAAAACCACAAAGTAATTGCTTTCTAGGAAAGCAAAAAAAGTTACAAAATGAACAATCTTACTCCTAAAAAGAACAGAACATCCAGACAGCTTTTCGTTCAAAATGTTGAGAATAAAAACAAACAACCATTCGTTCATAAAAGCCTATTTCTTCTATAATTAAGACGTATCAGAATATTAATGAAAGTTACCATTATCATAGCGCCCGTTAAATCTCAATTTTCATTCGTCAGTCGGCCCATTAATTGTTTAACCTCCTATTTCCAAGAAGGGTACCGAAAATCTCGTAAATGACTATCCACGTAAATTAAATAACTATTACATTTATTATTATAAATGGAAACCTTACAGTTTTGGTATTTTTTGGATTGATACAAAACCTATAATAATAATAATCAATTGATCATTTCTATATGGCTGTTTTTGTGAGAAAATCACCTCAGGGGTGTTTTACAACATAATTTTTCTAACCTATAACTTATCATTTAGACTTTTATCTAATAACTTACATATAAGATTTATTACTAATGGCTTACAACTAAGATTTATTACTAGTGGCTTACAACTAAGATTTATAACTAATGATCCCGAAACTAACTAATTCAAACTTATAATTAGTGACTTCTGTCTAAGACTTATATAGCCAGCGAATTACGACTAAGACTTATAACTAGTGCCAAACGTATTTATAAACAGGTGGGTGTAATAAACAATATTGTTGTATGAGTAACATCTATGGTTTAGGAATAGAGACTAACAACTAACATATTTACATTTTAAAATAAATTATGTAATGATTGTTGTCCTTGTTGGTATTGATAATATACGCAACAACGGAACGTGTTTATGTGTGATACAAAATGTTACTATTTGCAAAATCAGAACATAACCTGATATTGAACAGCAGTGGGGCGAGTTTGTGTATGATACGAGGGTTGTCCGTAAAGTAAGTTTCCCTGTTTTTTTTAAATAGGGAAATTAAAATAAAAATATTTTTTTCAATTCTGGATCGTAGCTTGGTCTTCCCCCTCCACATCTCTATCCGGCCGAACTCGCTTCGACGCTCAGTGTCGGTTTGGCAGCCGTGAAGAATGGAGCTCTCGATCCCATCGCCCGCGAGGTGTAAAGTATGCTTCGTGATTCGTTTTTTGTGTGCCAAAGGCTATTCGGCGACGGAAATTCATTCTCAACTGACAGAAGTGTATGGAGAAACGTTCATGCGTGTTCAAATGGTGCGCAAGTGGTGCAAAGAATTCAAAGAAGGGCGCACAGACCTCCATGACAAACAGCGGTCTGGACGGCCATCGGTCAGTGACGAAACGATTGCGAAAGCGGAAGCTGCAATCCTGGCGCTTTATACAAGATTTGATTACACCCGATTGTATACAAGATTTTTTACAACCACCGTAGCCCGAACAGCCGTTGTAAATCACTTTACTAGTACATGTGGCCTTTCGGCCGATGTGACCGATTATCGAAGCGTCATTTCAGAAGAACGAAGCAGATTTCAACTTAAAATATTTGGGTTTTTATTATAAACTTGATTTAAGCTCGAGACGGCAGCACTAAAATTATGTAATTTTTATAAATGTAACTTTTTAAATTTTATGCTATTTTTACACCGGGAAAATTAAGAACTTTCCAATATTTCCAAGATTAACTAAGAGCGATTATAAAAAGCAGCCGGCAGCCCGGGGGCGCCTAGACTGACATAGGGTGGGGCCATTTCGTTGATAGCTTTGAACACCATCCAGCATAACTTTTACTGAATTCTTTGAGGGCACTTCAGCCGGTGAAGATTTTGACTCGCCCGTGATTAGCCTTGCTGCGGCGTTGAACACTGATTGTAGTTTATCAGTTTGGCATTTAGGAAGACTTGCGTAGATTGTATTGCAGTAATCAAGACGTAATACAATACATTAGTTAACCAGTCGTTTAGTTGCCTCTGTAGAAAGGTTCCCTCGGACTGACTTAAGTTTTCTTCGGTATAAACACATAATCTACGATTAACAAAAAATGTATGTACTAGATTAAAACAGATTGCGGTAAGTGGATGATACGCACCATCTCACTCGCTCGCGTTATTACCAAAGCTACGCGAGTGGGTAAGATAATCGGCTGCCGGACCGCAAGCAGGTATCAAATGTTCTTACGAGCATTGAGTCAGTAGAACCCCAGCCGAAGGCCGTAAGATATGTTCAGTGATGAATGTAGAGATTTTTAAAATGAAATACCTATATTATGATAACTTTTTTCACGAAATCAAATTGGATATATAAGTCATAAGAAGAATTTGTAATAAAATTTACGAAAAATGTAAATAATTGTAATAAAATGCGCGGAGTAACTGAAGCCACCCCTCCTGGCAACGCAAGTTTTGTTTTGCATCGTGGCATACCAAAGGTTAAACTAATAAAAGTAGATTGGTTTTAATGAAAACAACAAAGAATCAAAACATTTAATAAATTTTTAAAATATTACAAATCCAGAATTCTGATAGAATTTAATTCCTAATTAAGGCTTTAGTAACCAGCAAAATTTAAGAATGACGCTTAAGCATTTCGAATCTAAATAAGCAAACCATTAGAGAGTACTATCTTAATTTCTGAACCAACAGAGGAAGCTGGGAACCCAGTTGGGATAAAAGGAATCTGGTGTTTTCGGTAAAGAAAATGCTTTAATTATTTAATTTTATCATTCAAGGATAGGGCCGGTTTTATGTTTAATCTCAGCTAAGGGATGCTAACTAAACTTCGTTAAAAAAGGTACGCCGGATAATTTTTGATGGATTGGTTAATTTTGTAATAGAATCTAAGCGCTTTTTTAGCGTTCGGGGAATATAATACACGAGTTTTGGTGTTCCAGAGAAAAGGGAAATGAGGAATTCATTGTAAACATTAAAATTAAAGATACGACTTGTAAAGACTTGGGAACCGTATTTGACGCTCGTTTAACATTTCATGTTAATATTGAAAAGATCTGCCAATCTGCCACAAAGCTGTTTAGTTTTGTCATACACAGTTCAAACGAGTTGACAAAACCTTGCCGTTATAAGGTTGCTTCACTTTAGCTTAGTCCGTAGCATTCTCGAGAGTGGATCTCAGGTATGAAGTCCTGAGAAAACTGTCTATGCACAAGAAAATTCAGAAGAAATTCTTTTGATTCCTGTATATAATGAGAGTTGGGTTTTTAACTGTGGATATTTCAAATGAAATTTATTTTTTAAATTAATAATAATTACATTGTTTACAACCAGTGTATTTAATATGTAAATATCTACATGTTTCAGGAGCAAAAGCTCCCCTCTTAAGAGTAACAGCTGCGTGACCTGTTTCATACAAAACTCAATTTTGGATTTGAGGCCAAAATACTCACCTAAACCTAATGATCTTTTTTTTGATAAAAAAGTATATTAAATATTTAGTACGAATATCTTTAACAATTATTTAGGGGCTAATGGTGATTTAAAAAAAAAGTTTTATCCCATCTACTTTGAAAATATAATGAAGCATAAAATTTAAAAAATTAAATAATAATTATGGTGGACTTTAAATTCAATTAAAAACGACCAATTTACGTTGAAACACAAATTTGCCATACAGAATTTAAAATATTGACCGAAAAAGCCTTTTTTTAATGTTTTGTTTTTATATTTTTACTAACATAATCATATTTATATTGCAAATACAATGTAATTTTTTTAAAATAGAATAAACCTGCAGACAATTTTCTAAGTCACCTCTAAAATTATGAAAAATGATTTTTTTTCATGGCATATACTTCATAATTTAAAACAAAAATAAATAAAATACTCCTCATCCGTACTAGATATTTACTAATATTTTAATTTTAAAAATGCATGATTCATTTTGGATGGGTATTTTGGCCTCAAAAGCAAAATTAATTTTATGTATGAAACAGGCACCGCAGCCGTTCCTCTTAAGGATAAACAATTATAGAAAAAATAATAAAGAGGTAGAACAAATTAAAAACACAAAGAAACATTAAAAATAAGTGATTAAAGTACCAATAGTTTACGTAAGAAATTAAATATAATAAATGAGAAATACAAATTGAACCATTAACAGGTTTCCACTTGAGTATTTCTATGTAAGCGAATCTAGTGATTTTCGAAGAAATCAAAATAAAATTAATAGGACAATTACACAAAATAAAGAAAAAATGTTAATTTTAAAGTTATATGAAATTTTGTATGGGTTGTGGAAAGGAAGGGGTATGGGGGGGGGGGTCAATCTACTCAACTAGGTCTAAGAACAAGAAAAATGCTGTATATAAAAAGACGAAAGTTAATAGACAGGTGGGTATGATAGATAAAATAGGTATCTGAAGTTATAAAAGCTCGATAGATCGCCGGTGTGACTTTATGAAGTGTGGTGCAGAGCTAAAGATGTCAAATTATGAGTAGCGCGTGTTAAAAATGTTTGAATCCCTTAGATTAGCTTAGAATTAGTGTTGCATGGAGGAAGGCTAAGAATTTGGTCTGATCTGGTTAGTTTATTGGGAACCCGTAGTTGGATCCGTTGTTGAGGTGATTTTTCACAAAAATGGCGCTATACAAGTATTCCAATTATTAGGAGTCCCGAGCAATCTGCGGTGGATCTAGCAATTTTCTGCAGAAAGAGTACATCGTATCTCTGGAATGCTGGGTACCTGCATCCTTACTTATAGAAGGGACATTAAATTACCTATTTATTATTATGAAACTGTCAATTCATGGTGGAATTCCATTTTAACATAATGTGTTTCTATTTAAATTCTTCCATATGTTTATTTTCGGCAGGACCGGTTTTTCCGGAAAAAAAAACCTTTTTTTTTGTAATGCGGATTACAATTCTTTGATTACTTTTATTTACAAAAACGCACCAATAAACGATTAAACATACTTTTCTCCACTTCAAAAATTATATTTGTATTTAAAATATTTTGTAAAACATTCAATGGAACGGTCAGAAAAAAGTAACATTTTTTACTAGATTTTGAAAAATGCTAAGCATAAAATATTTTTCTATTTAAAAACTTTATGTTTATCGTACTGCGCGTTTCTGCACAGAGTCAAGGTTTTTTTTTCAGATATTTTGGGACTTCCAACCAGAGGTGGCTGCCAAATTCTACAATGGGGCGCACTTGCGATTTGTACAGGGTCAGCAGTTGTGTACTATTAAAGTACGCCCACCTTCTGAGAGGCATATTATATTATATGCATAATTAAAATCAAAGTCCCCAAAAATCAAGCAAACTAAAACCAATACACACAATACAATAAAACCAATATAGTAATTTCTAGACATTTTCGGCATTCACTATATAGGAATCTCTAGACATTTTCGGCATACACTATATAGCAATTTCTAGACATTTTTGGCATTCACTATATAGCAATTTCTAGACATTTTCGGCATTCACTATATAGCAATTTCTAGACATTTTCGGCATTCACTATATACCAATTTCTAGACATTGTCGGCATTCACTATATAGCAATTTCTAGACATTTTTGGCATTCACTATATAGCAATTTCTAGACAGCGAATTTATTAATCCAAAAATAGCAAAGTACATGGTAAATTAGCGAATTTATTAATCCAAAAATAGCAAAAGTACATGGTAAATTAGCGAATTTATTAATCGAAAAATAGCAAAAATACATGGTAAATTAAAACTTACAAACAAAATAGTTAAACTTAATTACGACAAAGGTATTATTATTATTATTACTTCACATATTAAACTAAACGTACTTGTGAACGACGTATTAATTTTATAATTATTTTCGTAGAAAGCAAAAGCTCGTGGTGTGACTTCACAAATGAAACTAAACCCATTAATTTTGTTTAACTCCAGTATCTATTAATGTTTTTGATGCCGACCGGGTTTCGCTTTGAGTTTCATCAGGGTGTAATTCAAGTTTATTCGTAATAATCAACGTGTTATAAAGTTAATATTACGCCCCGATAAAGATTGAGACAAAGCGAAAGCCGGTTGACAACCAAATTACACAATACGGAACTCTTATTTTGTAGCTCGTTTTCAGTTACAAAAAACTTCAAACCGTTTTTCACAGGCCAAGTTAGCGAGCCACATCATCAAAATACAGCCTAGTTGTTTATCCATAAACTTATAAGCTGGTAGTACCAACGATTCTGTAAAGTTTCCAAGTGAACGATCAAATAAATTTAATTGAATTGTTGAGTGTGAAGGTACTCATTGGGTGATGGACAATTATTTACAATAACTGGAAAAACTTTAAACTAAGTTCAAAATAGCATTTTTAGGATGAGATTAAACGATACCTACATAGCATTAGTTAATTCCTCGATGCGTTTGAATCTCAAATCTTTTGAAATTATAAATAATGCTGATTTTTGTGAATTCAAATATAACCTTGTTTAGAGAGGAAGACCAGAGGAAAATAGTTTCCCTCGGGACCTATATCATCTTTGAGGACTTCACGTGGAAGAACTTTTTGAGAAGAGCAAGGAGTGAACACGGGTCATGAAGAGAGAGGCCTGGAAATCTTCGGCAGTTCTATAGCCAAGATGTTGAACTCAAGAACTAGTGGTAGAAACAACCGGTTCTTATGTGACAAATGTCAACCATGTACAAATGTTGAGCGCGCGTTTGGCGTATTTCCCGACTATGCACCGGTGCCGAAAGGATCAATGACGCTAGTTCCTTAGAACATCTTCCATTGAAATACCAGTAGAACAAGGACAGCATTCCCAGTTAACTCCTGTTTGCAATCCGTTTGTTAGAATAGGGGAATCTATCAAATGGACCGACCGATTCTGCTCGAAGTCAAAGGTTTTTTCACGTATTTTGGGACTTCAGACCAAAGGTGGCTGCCAAATTCAATAATGGGGCGCACTTACGATATGTACAGTGTCATCAATTGTGTACTGTTAAAGTATCTGTATGCCCTGTACAGTACGCCTAGCTTCTGTGAGGCTAACTTGACTCTGGCTTCGATGAAGTCCCAGTGCCTGAGCTGGTCACTCAAAGTTATACCAAACATATGGCATGTTGGGCTTCCATTAAAGTAGACTAGATTGTCATTTTGACCCCCTATAGACGTAATCAGGTATGATTGGGTATTTGAAACATACAATTCAACGAGGTTGTTCTTACCCCAAGAGGAAACCATCGCGAGGTAACTGTCCATTTATTGAATCAAAGCCCTCCGATCCGTTGGAGTTTCTGTGCTATTTGGGGGCTTCTCAAATAAAAATCTAACATGGACTGTACTGTAATTCACATAACAATAAATTGGTGCACACGATAAAATGTCATTGATGTGCAAGAAAAATAAAGTCGGATACAGAACCGATCCCTGTGGGACTCCAACATTTATT